>PVIY010028169.1:0-33158 GCA_004026745.1 Myrmecophaga tridactyla
AAGATTCATTACCTTCAAGTATTTGCATTTCCCTCTGAGCTTTATCTGCTTCTTTGTACCCCCAAGGCAGCGTTTTTGATGTCTCTGTCCGGTCAGCCTTCTGCTCTTGGCGACACTCTCCATTCTACCTCCTGGATGTCTCTAGTGTTTTTTTAAAGACTCTTTGGATGTGAGTTGGTTTTGCCAACATGTGGAACAACAGTGCTGAGAGCTACTGGGGTGCACAGGACGGCAGTCTGGGTGGCTCGCTGCTGCCAGATTCCTTCTTTCTGAGCATTATCTGAGTTTAATGAGTTGAAACTCACAAGTATAATTAGCATGAGGCTTAAGATACTATTCTTCGAACGTAATTGAATTTAATTTACAGCTTGAACAATTACATTTACATGTTCAACCAAATGTTTGTCTTTGCTGGTTCTAAAAAGTCTCCAACTAATCTAGGAAGCCTTAGCAGGGCCAGGGGTCACTTGCAAAAAGCTAGGGTGTTTGCGTATCTCTCTGCTTGAATTGAAAAGGATCCTTGGAAATTACCTAAAAGACTTTGGGCTTTCTCATGTGAGAAATATTATCAGCTTTCTAAATGTATAGCCTTAAGCCTTAAAAGAATGCTGTTCTGTTGTTTAATATGGCAACCTGAAGCCTCCTGGGGTGAAAAATACTTAACATAATTAAACTGCTGACTGTTCTCTAAGAGGGATAGTGGGTTTTGTTTTAAAATTACAAATGGCATTTCCAAGCAATATTAAGTTGGGGCCATCTTGATAGTATAGAGTGTCTTGCATTCTGCCATCCTTGAACTGCAGGCATAGCAAACTAAAAGTGCTTATAAGAGACAGTGTAATTCCATACGTATGCTCCCTAGGGTAGCCCCAGACAGAGATGAAAGTATCTCTTCCCTCCCTCCCCACACCCCCCTTCTTTGGGATGCTAAAGTAGAGAATGAACCAGACGATGTTTGCAAAGCTGAGCTCTTCCTTTCTGGGCATTTGGAACGAAGATGCTAAAGACCAATGATCTCATCTCCAACTCTCACAGGCATCTTAGAGGAACTGCAAGGCATGGCCTGGTATAATTTCTGTCATCAGCTCCGGCTTAGATGTCTCTGCTGTTTGGCTTTCATTACATCAGTGTTTCTCAAAATAGAATAATATACAGTTAGCCCTCTTTCCAAGAAAATAATCCACAGATTCCCAGTGTTGAATTATAATGCCACTTAAATTTGTAAGAACATAAAAACATGTATAGCTTCATTAAAACTAAACAAATTTACAGATAAAAAAATAGCATTTAAATTAACAACATTAATTTAAAGAGACGCCTGATCTTGTTTTGCAGAAATGAAATCACCGATGTATGGATAAGGTAGGGACTACCACCACACAAGCTCTGAGAGGCACATGATGACTCAGTCCTTGCTTCATCTTTCTGTGTCAGAATCAAAGGGAATTTTTATTTCTATAGCATACTGAGTCATTGGTCTCTAATGACCTGGATGTCCATTTATGTATGAAGTCGCTTCTGTTCCCGTACTAGCCCACAACGATTAATGTCACGCTACTTTAGCAGAAAGGGAGCAAAAGGACAGGGAGAAGAATAGCTGGGAGAAGCTGTTGGTTGCCCAGGCAAGGGGATTCCTCCCCTGGAAGGCAGGGTTTTTTAAGTGAAGGAGTTCCAGGCTACAAAGTCCGGGGGCTCATTGAGAGGGAGTGGGAGGGGTTGGAAGGGAGTTATACCAGACATGATTCCTCTTGGCCAGGTGAGCTAGCACAAGCACTTTCTTAAAAGCAACCCCATTGCCTTAGCAGAAGCTGGACTAGTCCCTATTGCCAGCAGAAGGCAGACAACAGTATCAGGAATAGCTTTTCTGCTAAGAATGGCAGCTGGTTTTCCCTGAGAATTTCTATTATCTGTGGTCCTCTCAAAGTATAGGGCTCACTGACCCACACTCCATGGACTTTAGGGTTGGAAGATGGGGTTCACATCTCATGCCACTTCTAAAACTATATGGGTCCTCTCTTTTGCTCTTTAGAAGTATCTTTATCCTGCTTATACCAATAGTCATTTGCTCTTTCTGTCCTGACATTTATCCACTTCCTGATTAATGTCTCTCATTCATGGGCTTAGGAACCTGGTTCATGGTCTTCCTCAACAATTCAAATCTTGCCAACATTTTTGATAATTTCGTTTGGGCACAGTCCAGCATCCAAAGACTTCTCAGCATCAGTGGCCTTCACCAACACTATATTTGAGCCATCTACTCACATGACTACTCTGAGCACTTTGCCATCACTCAGAACTCTTCTAACTCTGAAAGTTTAACTTCTAACATTTTATTCTCTGGCCACAGATTTCTACCCCTATTCTTATTGCCCCTCAACTTTAGCCTCATCCAAACGAATATGATTATTCTCAACTCTTCAATCCTAGCACTATATCTTACCTTTATATCCTTTCAGCTTAGACTTCACAGCCCATTGATTCAACCACTTATTTTCCAAAATTCTCAATTTATATGATCTATCATTTTTCTTTCATGCATAGTCTGTAAAACTCCAATCTCAAATCAACCTAATTGTCTGACTTCTATGTTTTCTACTTTCAGGCTAGTGATGCTGATTTATAGCCTCAGTTGAACTCAAACCAGCCCAGTTATCGTTACATATCTTTCTTTCCTCTTCCCCATATGTGATAATTTCAAACCTCATCTCTTTTCACATCTTCAACCCCTGTTTGTCCTTTCATACTTTTAGCAAGGAACTCAGCTCCTATTTCATTAAGAAAAGAGAATCCACTCCATAGAAATTCCCTCAATTCCCTGCTATCTTACCTAAAATTTAGCTGCAATCTGCCTCCATTCTTTTCTTTTTTGCTTCTTGATTGACTAGAAGAGAAGAATTTACCTAGCTCCTCATCCCCTCCTACCATGCTAATCCCAACTTGTGCTAACTTTATCACCTCTGTTCTGCATCAGATCTCTCTCAAGAGACTTATTTGTTTATCAGTTATTTCCATTGTCTCCTATTTCTTCAGCCACTCCCTACTGTTATATTTCCATTTACATTCAAACACAATCAATTTTATCCTATATTGAAATAAAAATTAAATTCTCAGATCAATCTCATCATTATTTTTTTATTTTTTATTTTTTTTGCCTATTACCTTATATCCTTCTTTTCACAACCAGATCCATTAGAAGAGATGTCCACTCATACTGTCTTCACTTTTTCAATCATCTCCCAAGAACTACTTAGTCCATGGATGCTGGCTGTCAAACCCATTCTTGCACCAAAGCATCTCTTTTCTTCCTTGTTGCTAAATCCAATGAGAGCTTTTCTTTCCTTATCTTGCTGTCCTTTCTGTGGCACCTGACACTGTAGACAACTCACACCTATTGAAGCCCTTAGTTCCTCTGGCACTGCACTCCCCATGTTTAATATCTACCTCCCTGGCTGCTGTTTCTTGGTTGCTCATCATGTATCTATTTCTCTAACTTTGCAAGTCCTTGGGATTCTTTCCTCTTCTTACTTTACATATCTACATTGAGGAATCTGAGTAACAGCCATGGTTTCAAGTTGTTGAAGCTCTGTGGCAACAGCAGAGGAAGAATTGGGATTCCAGACTGGGGGGACTCCATTCAGAGGTGAGTGATCATCACTGGTACTTCTTCTCTGGGAGCATTTTCTGGTTTCAGATTTTAGGTCCACTCATAGGCACTTTATTAAAGGAAGGAGAAACTAGCGAAGCTTTTGATGATTGTATAAAGCTGAAAAGAGAGCATCAGAAATATGAAGAGAACTAAAAGTACATACTGTTTTCCTCATAGGATATTTATTGAGCTCTGGGATGGTATACAGGTGGTGAATTAAAAATGGTCACAAGTTCTTTGTGAATCTGGGCAGCTCAGTAACTGCTTTGGCAAAATATTACAGCATTGATGCTATAACAGTTCCTAAGTCCAGGCCTTAAGAGACTGGCAGCTTCCATATTCAGCCTCTTAGATCCCAGACTCCATTGCTGTGAGAATACTCAAGCAGCTCCACAGAGAAGCTCATGTAGAAATGAATCTCAGCCAACAGTCACAGCTAAGCTTCAGCCAACTGCCAGTACCAACTTGGCAGACATTTAAGTAAGTCATCATGGATGAGGATCCTTCCATTCCGATTTGAGCCACTCCAGCTGATACCCCATGGAATACAGATGAGACATCCCTATCAAGGCCTACTCACATTGCAGACTCATGAACAAAATGAATCATTTTTATTTTAAGCAATTAAGTTTGAGGTGGTTTGTTAGGCAACAATAGGTAATTGGAACAGATAAGGCTGGCAAACAATGCCAAATGTTTCTAAAAGTCTCAATGAAATCTCCTGTGATCTTAAGAGGCTTAGAAGAGAAAGTACCACTAGAAAGAAGTGGCCTGCCTCAAGCACCCAACATTTCTTCTCTTTAAGACATTAACTAATGTACAAGATTTCAGAGCTGTTGCGGGGTGTTGGAAGGGAAATGGTGTAATATAAGTGGAGACAAAAGGCAAAAGAGATAAGTCCAAAACTTATGAAGTGCAAAATTTAATCTCCTGCAGTCTTCCAGGGCTGTGAAGATAGGAACCTGCCATGTTCTTAATCAAATTATCTCAGGAGGCCCATACTTCCCCAAAAAGCATTTGGTAAAAGATGAACTGAGTCATACAACTATTATTAACAGACATGTGTCAGTTCAATCTATGACTGGATTAAGATGATTATGCCATTATCCTATCCACCCATCCTAGGGGAGTGGGGCAAGGAGGAAGGAAGGAGACACTTATTGGTAAAATATATGATCAGGAGCTTTTATGTACAATGTTCAGCATACCATCAAAACTTACTAAATTAGTGACGAGGCAAGAATATATGACCTACTCTTGTGTATCTACACAGATAATAGAAAGAGTCACAGAGAAACAGATATGGACATAAAGACAAAGGCTGTAAAATAATTGTGATTAATATCTTAAAGAAAACAGAAGGAAAGTTGTAATAAAGTATATAATTTCAACAAGGGATGGTGATTTATATAGGAGAATCAAATGGATGTTCTAGAACTGAAAAAATTAAGTATTTGAAATTAAGATGGGTTTAAATCAGTCTGAATACAGCACAAGAAAGGATTAGTGAATTAAAAAAAAAAGGATGAATGAGAAACAAACTGAAGCACAGAGAGCAAAGAAAGGAATGGAGAAAAGAGACAAAGAGACATGTAAAGCACATTTAAAAAGGTTTAGCATATATGTAATTGGGATCCCAAGAGGATAGCAAGAAAAGATGCAACACAAAATTTGAAAGTTAATTGTTGAGTTTTCAAAATTCTGAAAGACATAAACCAAAAGAGTCACAAAATTAGAGTGAATCCTTGTAGAATAAATACAAAGAAACCAAGAAACCACCCCTCAGCATATCACAGCCAAGCTGCTAAAAACTACAAAGAAAATTTCTTTAAAGCAACTTGAGTGAAAAAAAGCTAAAAGAGACATTATCTAAAAGTAAGTAACAATAAGACTTAGAACTGACTTTTCAAAAGAAACCATAGAAGCTAAAAGACAGTAAGAAGACACTTAAAAAGTGCTAAAAGAAAAAATTCTATTAGAAAATGCAGTTAAATTGGTCTTTAAAATTGAAGGAAAGGGGTGCAATGGTAGTTCAGTTGTAGAATTCTTGCCTGCCATGCGGGAGATTTCCAGGACGTGTACTTCCCGAGAAAAGCAACAAAAAAAGAAATTCAACAAATGGTGCTGCAATAATGGGATAGTCACATGGGAAAATAATCAAATGTGACCCCCCTCATAAAGCATACCAAAAAAAAAATTGTGAAGGCAAGTGTATGATTGTTATGATTAAGCCATCCCACTTCTAGACCCAAAAGAATTGAAAGTAGGAACTCACACATGTATTTGCATACCAAGTTTCATAGTAGTAAAATTCACAATTGCCAAAAGGTAGAAGCACCTCAAAGGTCCATCAGTGGATGATTGCATAAACAAAATATGGCATATACATAATATAGAATATTATTCAGCCATAAAAAGAAACAAAGTTCTGATGCATGCTATGACATGGATGAATCTTGAAGACATCATGTTGAGTGAAATAAGCCAGTAACAAAAGGACAAATATTGGATGACCACACTGATATGAAATAATTAGAATATGAAAATTCATAGAGTTAGAAATTGGATTATAAGATTACCAGGAACAAGTATGGGGTTGGGGAATTAATTACATTAATTCTTAGTTGGCACAGAATTTCTGTTTGGGATGATGGAAAAGTTTTGGTAATGATAATGGTCATGATAGCACGATAGCACCGGCATTATGAATTTAATTAACACCACTGAATGTTTACTTGAGGGTGGTTAAAATAGGAAATTTTATGTTGCCTATGTTATCTGAATAAAAGATTTTTTAAAATTTCCATAGATCTCCACAACATAAAGAGTGAACCATAATATAATTGTCTATAGCTGATAATATAGTAATATTGGTTCATTAGTTGTAACAAAGGTACTATACTAATGCAAAACAATAATAGCAAAAACTGTGAGTGGTGTGTATATGGAAACTCTGTACTTTCTCCATGATTTTTTTGTAAGCTTACAAATGCTCTAATAAAAGATATTTTAAAAATAATTGCAGACAAAATCAAATATATTTTTAGGAAAGTAAAATTTGAGAGAATTTTTCACCACTACCAGAAATTTTAAAGAAGGTTCATCAAGCTAAAGGTAAATGATTCCAGATGGGAGCAAAGAACTGGAAGAAAAATGAAGAACACTAGAAAGGCCAAATATGTCAGTAAGTATAAAAGAAAATTGATGAGGTAGCACAAAATTAAGAATACTATCTTGTGGGTTTAGACATGTAAAAGTGAATTATATTATATTAAAGGTGGTATGGTAAATAGAGATAAACTGTTGTAAAGTTATTGTATTGTTTGAGAAGTAATAAAAATATTAAGTTTAGGTCACCTCCTGTCTTAGTTTCCTGGCTGCTAAAACAAATACCATGCAATGGGTTGGGTTAACAACAGGAATTTATTGGCTCATGCTCATGGAGGCTTGCTTCCTCCTATAGTTGGAATGTTCTGGCTGGCCAGCAGTCTTTGGGGTTCCTTGGCTTTTCCTTCACATGGCAATGCTCATGGTGTTTTCTCCTTTCCTTTCCGGATTCTGTTGACTTCCAGTTTCTGGCTGCTCTTCTTGTCTTCTTTCTCTGTCTGACTTTCATTCTACTTATAAAGGACTCCAGTCATCTTGATTGAAACCCAACCTGATTGAATTGGGCCACACCTTAACTGAAGTAACATCGTGAAGAGATTGTATTTGCAGTGGGTTAGCACCATCCAGAATACAGACCAAGACCAAGGATATGTCCAAAATGGGGTACACAGTTCAATTCTCCACAGCTATAATAAGTCAAAGCTGTAAATTATAGAACAATATAAAACCAAACAATTAATAAAAGAAAATGCATAGGATAATAAAGTAATATTTGATTAATCCAAAAGAAGGAAAGAAAGGATGGTACAAATTGTGTAGAAATAGAATTTGAGTCAACCCCGACAAACTGACATGTGAGTAAGTTATTAAATTAAACCATTAAACAACCACCAGCAGGCTGCTCTAGCTATACACACAGGGTGAAATCTGATACTCATCCACATTTATTGGGTGGGGATCTACAGATGCAACTTGCAATTCACTTTTGCAGCTACTCAATAAGTCATATACGTGGCACCACACTATATCCATTAGGATCTCCACATGCCAGGGCAGGACACCTAAAACTAGACTTCCCTAACATATATAATGTTATTTATAGTAAAACACCTTAAATATTAAGGCATAGAAAAGATGGGAAAAGGTATATATAGACATCAACCAAAAGAAAACTAATATACCTATATTAATATCAGATAAAAAGACTTAAATTACGATATTTTACTAGGGGAGATAATTCAAAGGTTGATTCAATAGGAGAACAACTGGAGTATTACATTGTATGCCCTTAATAACAAATCTCCAAACTTATAAAGCAAATATAACAGACACAAAAAAGAAGTAGATGCATTCTTAATCATAGTTGTATACTTTAACACACTTCTCTTGATAACCAAATGAAAAAGTAGCCAAAAGTATCAATAAGAAATGAAGAAAAGTTGAAAATCTAAGCTCCCATATCAAGAAGCTAGAAAAAGATATATATCATACCCAAAGGAAATGAGTGAAGTGGCACAGAAGAGCAGAAGTAAAAATAAATTAAGGGGCAGGTAATGGTGACGCAGTGGCAGAGTTCTCGTCTGCCATGCAGGAGACAAAGGTTCAATTCCTGGTGCCTGCCCATGCAATAAATAAATAAATAAATAAAGTGCAATAATTGATTCTTTAAAAAATTTAATAAAATCAATAAATCCCTAGCAGGATTGATTTTTTAAAATAGCAGGAGAAAAAAATGCAAATTGACAATATTAGGAATGAAAATATTAGGAAAGAAAAAGAGACATAAATACAGAGTCAATAAACATTAAAAAGATAAAATTTATGCCAAATATTTTGAAAATTACATACCATGTACAAATTACTGAAAAACACAGCTTCTCAAAAGTGATACAAGAAGAAATTGTAAAACTGGAATAATCTTACATTGATGGAATCTATAATTTAAAATCTTCACACAAAGAAAATTTCATGCCCTCACTGCTTTTACTGATCAACTCTTTCAATATTGAAGGAAGAAACAATAACAAATTTAAACAAATACTTCTGGGTAATAGAAAAAGACTGAACACTTCCCACCTTTTGAATGAGATTAGCATAATCTTAATATGGAAATGTAATATGCAAATTGCAAAGAAGAAAATAATAAACCAATGTGTTATATGAACATAGACATAAAAATCCTCCACAAAATAATAGCAAATAGAATAGAGCAACATGTGACATGTACTACAAGGTGCATTCAAGGAATGCAAATTTGATTTATTATTACAAAATCAACCAACGTAATTTACAACATAACTGTTTGAAACAAGAAACCCATATGGTCATCTCAATGAATGCAACTTTTAAAAAAATTTAACACCCAAACAAACAAAACTCTCAGAAAACTAAAAATAAAAGAAAACTGTATTAATCTAATAATGGCTTCCTATGAAAGAAAAAAAATACAGACTGCTAATCATATTTAACAGTGAACTAAAAGAATGCTTTCTCCTTGACTAGGGAACTAGATTAGGGTGTCTACTAACAGTTCTTTCTCATCATTGTATTAGATAGTCCAATAAAAGCAGTAAAGCAAGGCAGATAAATAAAAATTTAATGATTGTAAGGGAAGAAGTAAAATAGCCATGCTGTGATGATGACATATTTCGTGTGTGTAAAGAATCCAAAAACATCTTTAAAATATTCCAATTAATAACTGGATTTGGTCTGTGGATATGATGTCAGCATACAAAAATCAATTATCTTATTTCTATATACTACTAATGAATAATTTAATATTGATATTAAGTAAGAATACCATTTAAAATAATACTTAAAAACCTTATCAAATATTCAGATAAATCTGACAGAAAAGTGCAAAGCATTTACACTGAAACTACAAACATTGCTGAAAGAAGTTAAAGAAGATCTAAATAAATCAAGAGGTATACTATCTTCATGAATTAGAAGAGTCAGTTGTTTTAAGACATAATTTCTACTCAAATTGATCTAAAAATTTAATACTATCCAAATCAAAATCCTAGGAAACTATTTGCTTTTTATAATTGGCAAGATAATTTAAAAATGTATACAGGAATGCAAACGACCTAGAAGAGCCAAGTGATATTGAAGAAGATTAATTAAAGTTGGAGGATTTACACTAACAAATATAGGAATTGCTATGCAGCTGTGGTAATTAAGATAGTATAGTATGGCACACAGATATATACATGTACCAGTTTGAAAGGATGCATATCCTAGAGAAGCCATGTTTTAATCCTAATTCCATTTTGTAAAGGCAACTGTTTCTCCTACTCCCTATTCAGTACTGTATATTTGAAACTGTAATTAGATCATCTCCCTGGAGATGTGACTCAATCAATAGTGGTTGTTAAACTGGATTAGTCTCCACCCATTCGGGTGGGTCTTGATTAGTTTACAGGAATCCTATGAAAGAGGAAACATTTTTGAGAAAGCTAGAGATTCTGAGAGAGCAGAACAATGTAGCCATGAGAAGCAGAGTCCACCAGCTAGCAACCTTTGGAGATGAAGAAGGAAAATGCCTCCCGGGGAGCATCATGAAACCGGAAGCCAGGGGAGAAAGCTAGTAGATGACACTGTGTTCACCATGTGCCCTTCCAGATGAAAGAGAAACCCTCACCCTGTTCACCATGTGCCTTCTCACTTGAAAGAGAAACCCTGAACTTCATCGGTCTTCTTGAACCAAGGTATCTTTCCCTGGATGCCTGAAATTGGACATTTCTATAGACTTGTTTTAATTGGGACAGTTTCTAAGCCTTAGAATTGTGAACTAGGAACTTATTAAATTCCCCTCTTTAAAAGCCACTCCATTTCTGGTATATTGCATTCTGGCAGCTAACAAACTAGAACAATACATATACCATTGAAATAGAATAGAGACCCCGGAAATATACCTATTCCTATTTGATTTTCTGACCACTGCACTATTACATTTCTGTGAGGAAAGGAACAATCATTTTCAATAAACAGTGTTGGGAAAATTGGATATCCACCAAGGAGAAAATATGAACTCTGACCCCTACTTCACGCCATACACAAAAATGAATTAGAGGTAGATTGTAGACTTATGTAAGAAAGCTGTGTTGAGTAATTTTATGTGTTGACTTGGCTAGGTTACGGTGTGCAATATTTTTTTCAAACAGTGGTCTAGTTGTTGCTGTGGAGGCATTTTGTAGATGGGAATAGCAACTACAATTTGCTGACTTTAAGTAAAGGAGGTTACCCCAGTAATTGTGGGTAGGTTTTGTGCAATCATTTGGAGTTCTTAAAGGGAGAAATCAGGGTTGCAAGGATCAGGAGGAATTCGTCCTTGGGACTACACCTTCCATTCCTCCCTGGTCTTCTCGACAGACTTGGACTAAGACTTCAATGTCATTCCTCTCAGAACTTCCAGCCTCTGATCTACCAATTTAGAATTCATGCATGCCTAGGACCATAATCATGTGTGCTAATTCCTTGTAATAAATTTCTTTACACACATGCACACACACACATATCCTGTTTGGATTTGTTTTAATTGTCAGCAGAATCCTGACAAACACAAAAGATAAAACAATGAATATTCTGGAAGAAAACCTCAGAGAAACTTTTCTTGACTTTGGAGTAAGCAAAGATTTCTTAGAACACTAAAGGCATTAACCATAATGAAAATTGGTAAGTCATTCTTTATCAAAATTAAGAACTTCTACTCATCAAAAGGCAACATTCATAAAAAAAAAAAACTCTGAATGGTAGTAAATATACCACAGAAGATTTGTGCCTCCAATGTATATGGAATATCTACTGAATAATAGGATACAGGCGGGCAACCGTATTGAAAAATGGGCAGAGACTTTGAACAGACAATTCAAAAAGAGAATATCCAAATATCTAATAAGCATATGAAAAGGTGTTAACAATCAGTACTACTCAGGAGTATAGTCAGGAAAATATGACTTAAATCACAATAATTATACCCACAACATAATGTCTAAAACTAAAAGGCTCAGCAATACCAGGCATTGGAAAGAATGCAGAGTAACTAGAACGCTTATACACTGAGATGGTATAACTGGTGAACTGGTACAATCACTTGGGAAAACTGATAGTGCCTCCTAAGGATATATGTATTTCAACAGCAATCCATGCTTTGCCCACCAAAAGATGTGCACTAGAACATTTATGGCAATGATCTTTGTACTAGCTAAAAATTGGAAATAAGCATTCATCGAGTAGAATGGATAAATACATTGTGATATATTGAATACAATAGGAAACTTTGAAAAATGTTAAAGAACAAATTACTTCTATGAAAAACAAAATGGAAAACCTCACAGATGTAATGTTGAGTGAAAGAAAACAGACACAAAGATTCCCTACTGTATGGAGTTCCAAAACCAGACACAACTAATCTGTGGTGATAGAGATAAGAACAGTAGTTATTTCTGGATGTGGAATCTCAACTAATTGCTGGAAGAGTTCTATAGCATGACCTGCATAGTGGGTACAAATGTACACGCATGTAAAAATTCATTGAGATTTATGCCTAAGATCTGCACACTTTATGGTGTGTAAGTTATACATTTATACCATTTATGAGCTGTCTTTCAAATACTTTAGCCCCTATATCTTTGCTTGGTTTTCTCAAGCACACAGAAGATAAGACAAGGCCAAAGCCAAGACCTGATTGATCCAACCAGTAAAGATACAATGGGCTACTTTTAAATTTAGACCATTTATGGTGTGTAAGTTATACATTTATACCATTCTGCAAAGACTCAAATTAGCTCTGGTTCTAGCTTTTAACTGTGTGGCCTATGTGGATATGTGCAAGGTTAGCAGGGTATACCATGGTAAAGCCATTCCCATACATTTCAGACCTGTAGATCCAGCTTTCAATCTATCTCCATCAAGATTCCATAGACCACTAAAATTCAGTATTTTCAAAATTCTGTCTCAAATTCCCAAAGCTAAACTTCCTCCAGTACTCCTTTTCTCAACTGCCAACCCAGAAAATTTACTTATCTCCACCATTTTACCCCCAAATCCAATCAGTGACTAAACTGCCAATTCAATCTTCTAAGTATTCCTCAGGCTTGTCCCATCTCTTCATCCCATTGCTACTCCCCTAGTTAAGTCCATCTTCATCTCTCCTGCATTATAGCAACAGTTTCCTAATTGTTCTTTTCTCTCCACTCTTCTTCTTCTCTCAATACTTTTCCCACTTTCTCTCTTTAATAGGATTGTCTTCTTCTATAGGGTCAATTATGAGTTCCTCAAGATTCCGTCCTAGGGGTGGAACTCTTTCTCTAGGAAATCTCATTGGGTTCAATCAACACCTATGTGAAATGGCTCAAAAACTACTCTTCTAGGGGCAAAATCACATACACTGTTCCTTAATTAATAGCTTCTCTGTGATGTCTCAAAAACATCTCAAACTTAGCATATTCAGCAAGAATTGATGATCTTCTCCATAAAACCCTGCCTTCTTCTAGTGCATTTTAATCTCAGCAAATTGTACTAACACCCTCACAGTTGTGAAAGCAAGGATCTTGAGTCATCTTCTCTCTCACTTCCATATCCAGCCAGTATCAATAAGTCCTGTGGCTTTCTATTTCTTCAATGTCTCTTATGTGAATCTAATCTTCTTCTTTCCCATAACCACCACACTGGCCCCCTTTAAATCCCTTCATTCACAATGTTCCTTCTTACCAGACTTTACACATAATGCTGCTTCTGTCTGGAACAAGCTTCATCTTTCAGCACAGCTCTTTCAGAAACCTATACAAGTTACCAATACACAAATTTCTGTGACCTTCCAGATTAGGTAAATTTCTCCAATTATATTTTTTCACAGATATAGTTATATACTCTTATAGAATGGGGTGTCCTTTTGTTATGGCTCGAATTGTGTTTTCCCCAAAAGATATGATGAAGTCCTATATTAGTTAGGGTTCTCTAGAGAAAAAGAATCAACAAGAAATATCCATAAATATAAAATTTATAAAAGTGTCTCATATAACTGTGGGAACGTAGAGTCCAAAATCCATAGGGCAGGCTATGAAGCTGATGATTCTGATGGAGGGTCTGGATGAACTCCACAGGAGAGGCTCACTGGCCAAAGTAGGAAGAGGGCCTGTCTCTTCTGAATCCTCCTTAAAAGGTTTCCAGTGATTAGATTAAGCATCACTCATTGCAGAAGACACTCCCCTTGGCTGATTACAAATGGGATCAGCTGTGAATGCAGCTGGCATGATCATGATTTAATTCTTGAAATGTCCTCATCGCAACACACAGGCCAGCACTTGCCCAACCAGACAGATGCCACCACCAGGCCAATTGACATGTGAACCTAACCATGACAAGTTCTAACCCCAATATCTAAGAATGTGCTTTCATTTGGAAAAAGGGTTATTATAGATAGAATTAGCTAAATACAGGCCAAACTGAATTAGGGTGCTTTCTATTATGATATAACTGGTGTCCTGGTAGAAAGAGAGAAGTTTGGGCACATAGATAGACACAGGGGAGGAGACGGCCATGTGATGACAGAGGCAGAGATTGAAGGGCTGCAGCTGCAAGCCAAGGAATGCTAAGGCAATCCCCCAGAGAGGAGAAAGAGGCAGGGAAGAGTCCTCAACTGGAGACTTCAGAGAGAGAACGGCCTTGTCAACACCTTGATTTCAAACTTCTAGGCAATAAATCCTATTGTTTTAGGCCACTAAGTTTGAGGTACGTTGTTATGCCAGAGCTGGGAAACTAAGACACCTCATGTGCAATTTTACATTCCATTGTGTTATATTTGATTAAGGTCAGTCTATCACCATTAGACCCTAAGTTTCATGAAGGCATAGAATGTGATGTTTTTTGTCAACTAACACCTTCCCAGTACCATGCATAGTACTTGGTACAGAGTTGGTGCTTAACATATAATTCTTGAATGGGGAAATGAATTGTGATTGTAATTTTTGTGTAGTTGGCTGCTTAATGCCTACCTTCTATCTATTTGGGCAGGGAAAACCCATCGTTTTCACCATTGCATCTTCAGAGCATAAGGCTAAGTAAATGGTCTTCAATCTATATGTGCTGAATGAATGAATGAATGAACAAATAAATGGGAATGGTGAGGATTAGGGAATTTAGGAAAAGATTAAAAGGGAGTTCAGATGGTAAGCTTAAGTTGCGGTGTCTTAGACAGTTATCAGAAAAAGGCCAGAGCACTTCCTCGGCAGAAACCTCCTCCTCCCCAATTCTGGGTGCTCTTAAATAGGGCATCTAGTCTTCAAGCCAAAGAAGTGAACGCCTTCATAACCTGTGCACCTTGGGCAGAGCCAAGAGGAAATACATCTGATTGTGGACAAGACCTTCTCATTCTGGCTTCAAACCATGCATCTTTAAGGCAGCCGCTTTCTCTACCCAGCAACAAAGTCAATCCTGAGTGAGAAAGTCTGACCTAGATTACACTGTGACCCCTTAATATAAAATATCATACATGCTATGCTGTCATGACTGGTTGGAGGCAGTGGCTAAAACTGGTTAATTCCCCTTCATGGGCAATTTACAAAACCCACACCCTTCTCCTAGAGAGTTCTAACACTCCTGGGTTACCACACATACCCTAATTGCCAAGGTCCCTGATACCAAGCTTCTAGGAATGGCCCCTTTTTCCTTGAGCCAACAATTCCAGGAAGCCTGTGAAAACCTAGCTAAACCCACCTAGTTGGCCATCCTTAAGTTGCTGTCATCCTCTCCCCAGATGCACACACTGTGTGGCCCAGTGTGATAGCCTTGTCTCAACTGGAACTGTAAATAATAAAGACATCTGTCTTTCATCTATCTAAGTATCTTCATGTTATGTCCCACCATCCTAAAATTCTATAATTATCCTCAATATGATGCAACTGTAAAACAGGACTGTCCCTAACAATATTTGTGACAAGTTCATTTTGAACAAGGAAGCTAGTCCAGAAGGGAAAAATAAAAGAAGAGTTGAGAAAAAGTATAACACTGATCAGAGAGGGAATAGTAGGGGAATGCGGGAAAGCCAGTCCCATCCATTTTACCAGGTTAACATTGGTGAATAGGGTTTAAGGTCTGATTGTAGATGGATCTCTGTTTTCTGTGTGCATTTTAAAAATTACTTGTTTGTTTGATTGCTATTGTTTTAGGAGAATAGCCATTTCCTTCTCCTAGATGTAAGGAAGTAGAGCAAATCCTTTGGGGAAAGAGCAGTGTTTCTCAAGGTTTTATTTTTTTGTGGTTGTTTTGTCCTGTTTTGTTTATATTTTTAAATATACACACCTGCCCATTTCTGGCAGGTTCTTCTAGAAGGTTCTGGCTCCCTGGTTTGAGAATCACTGGGTAGATATTGGAATGTTTTTAGATTTCCTAGATAGTATTCTTACATTGTCAACATTAATTTTCTGTTTTTCTCCCTTAGTATAAGCCAATCTTTCTCAGAGCAAGCAATAATAGAAGGAAAGGGAACCCCAAGGGGGAAGGTGAAATTTCAGTGGCCAATCAGGGTTACTTGATGAGTCATTCCTTGCTCTTTCCACCTAAGGATTCTTCCTCCAAATGTCTATACATAATATTAAGGGGTGGAATATATTATGAATACAAGCATAAACTTTTTAAAATTTAAGTTTTTTCATTAACCACCAGGAGGAACAGATCAGGATGGGCATGATAGAAAAATAACATATAAGAAGATCTAGGGTTTTTATAGTTATAGTCTTGGCAGAGTCAGTATAGCTCCTGCTTCCCCAGGTTCTTTGCTCTTATATCTGAGAGTGGAACATGGCGGGTCTTCCTTTCTTTCTAGCTGAAAGAAGACATGCATAGTTGTAGATCAAATAATACCTTCCACAAAGGCATGTTCAAGTTCTGTCCTGGGTGTAAATTTGTAAATAGGTTCTTTGTAAATAGATTCTTTGAAGATGTTATTAGTTAACTGTGGACTTGCTGTGAATAGGATCTTTGAAAGTCCTTTTTAGATGGGGACAAATTGAGTCATGGTAGGCCTCGCTCCATATGACGGGAATCCAGAAAGCAAAGGTGATTTGGACTCAGTCAGCCAGAGAAAACCACAGAAGGAGACCAAGCAAAGACCAAGCAGAGACGTGACAGAAGATTGCCAGAACACTACAGGCTCCAAAACAAAGCCAGCCCTGTCAATGTCTTGACGTTGGACTTCCAGCCTCCAAAACTGTACTACAATAAATCCCCACTGTTTACACCCACCAGTTATGAGGTATTTGTCGCAGCAAACTGGACAAACTAAGACACTCTTGTAGACCCTCCTTCCAAGGCAGGCCAGGTGCCTTTTGGTAAATTTCATTTTCTTTGTGCACTGGGACCTGATCAGGACTCACAAGAATGATCCTCTTTTGGGTTTTCCTCACACTTCTTAAGCCTTTATCATCCTACACGTAAATGAGTCTCTGAAATTAGTTTTCACCTCCTAATGGGCTGAAACTTGAATTGGTAAGCTTTTATAGAAGAAGAGTAATAACTTGAAAGGAGGCAAGGTGGGATTTCACAAACTGAGGAAAAGAGTTGTGTTGTAGGTATGGGGTGAATTTTGAGCAACTGTGTGTTAAATGACACTGAAGCAATGATCAGAAAGCTAGTCTTGTCAATTCTCTTTCAAGTCTTCTGATTAATTAGGAAAAATTCTCATTTTGCTACTGCAGAATCTTTAACATCTCTATAACCCACACTAGTCTCTCATATATATGAAGAAGGGCATAAAACCTTAGGATTAGGGCAAGCAGTGATATTATTAATTTTTTTCATATTTTGCATTTATTATTGTGGTTACCATGCATTAGTGGCCAGTGGTACTGGTTTTCCATTTTTTGATTCATTTAACCAATATTATAGGATTCCTGCTGTGTGTTCAATTCTAGACACTAAGGACTCAATGTTAACAAAATATAGTCCCTGCTCTTGTGGGATTTGTGATGTAATGATAAAACATTTTTCCCTTCAATTCCATTTCAGTTTTAAAAAGAGAGTTGTTCAGCTAAAGGAAAATAATTAAGTAAATAAAATTATGGGTGGTTCAAAAATATGACAAAAAACAATAAAGGCATTTGCATGGTAGAAATTGGGAGACCCTGAGGGAAATAAATTGGGTAATCAATATGAATTTCTTTCCTTTCTTCTTAGATAAGGGAGCATTTACTCTGTGCTTCCAAGTTCTTCAGGTTCTGCTCCAGGCACCAGAGAATCCCAGAAGAAAGGTAGATTTGCTGTCCTAAAAGTTCTCATGAATACGGAAGAGAAAGAAGTTGGCATCTACCCTATAGCGGGAGCGCCAGGAAGTATGGGATCCCTTTTGGTGTGTTGTCCAGCGGCACGTCCTGGGCAGTGAGGACCTAAGCCAGCCGAGGCAGGTCTGGGGGGGAAGGTGAGTAGGAGGGGCCGCTGGGAAGTTGGGTTGCGGGGACCCCCACCATGGTTCTAAAGAATTAGAATTTGACCTGAAGGTATCCAGAAACCACTGTGGAATTTTAAATTGAGGAATACTGTGACCAGATGAGCTTTCAGAAGAATTACTCTAGCTACTCCACTTTCAACTTTACATTTAAAAAAAAGAAAAAAAAAGCAAATCTTTTTGATAAGTTTTGAAATTGGTGAACATGAACAAAACCAAAAATCTCCTTTTCCCACCCTCCTGCTACTCTCCAATAAAGCATGGTCTTCAATCTTCCTCTACGTGTCTTCTCTTAGAGTGTACCAAGAAAGGTTTCTCCAATTGAATGAGGGCTTTGAAAAAATCAGAGTTACTTGAACACAATTTCAGACCTCCTTAGAGCTCTACATCTCCACCCTTTGCAAATCCTATTCATATTCTTCGTCCATTAGATTGCCAGAATAATCCTCAGAGATAACTGGGCTAGGTCTAGCGCTTCTCATTCTGCACATAAGGAAACAGACTGGCTCAAGGCGGAGGAGCCCTGAGCTCAACTCAACATTCCAATTTGGGTTGGCCAGACACTTAAAGATAAGGAACTGCCATTCACCTGGTTCCTTGAGCTCTGTGGATTCTATCTTCTCAGTAGATCTTTTAAAGTGTCACAGGAGTGGGACCTCACGCGTCTAGGAACAATTACTATGTTTGCCTCCCTTAATAACTACATTTGACCTTTTTACCCACAGACCACGTTGAATGAAATAATAATAATAAAAAAGAGACAAGTTTCATTTCGTGTTTTCTGCAAATGATTTTTTACAGCTATTTTTCCTACCCCTTTCCAGTAGGGTTCAGTGATAATACCAAAACTAGGTTATAACAGATCTGCACATTTTGCAGGGCACTTTGGTTAATAGAGCACTTTTCTCTCAGCATCTCTATATTTCATTACAGACCTGGCATTGTAGCAGGGGGATGATTTTATTAATTTTTTTCTTTATTCTTCCTCTTTAAGAAGCAGATTATTATTATACCAATGCCCTGAGCAAAAGTTAATTCATCCCACTGATTCACATCTGTAGAACAAGGACGGGTGAAGAAAACTGTTTGAAATGAAATGAGTCGAGGCTTACGTGGCTTAAAAGAAGAAAGAAAGAAGAAACAAAACAAAGAAAGAAAAGGAATGGCTGACATCCTTCTCTCAGCATGAAGGTATTAAGATGGTTTTAATTCTCTCACCTGGCTTTTGTTGTTTCATTTATTCATGTTCCCCATTGTTTCCTTTACAGAGCTAATCAGGCAGCATGTGATGTGCCATTTCCATCTGTACTTCCCTCTTTAGGAAAGTCATGGAGCATCCAGGTTAAAAAATAAAAGGCACAGTTCAAACTGTTCCTGAATGTGTGATGACAAGAGCAAAGGCTTAAGTGGCTCTGCTCAGTCATGTACGAATGCCAATAAGCATTGTCGACTTTGGAACTGAATAGTTACACTTTTTTTTTGAATAAAGGAAATGGGTTTCTAATGTGCCCTGGATGTGACAGGAAGATGTAGTTACTGAAGGTATTGATGCGATGTCACGGAACCGCCTCTCAGGCACATCCTCCAGCAGGGGCCAGTCTCATTCACACAGCGGTGGGGCGGTGGGGCGATGGGGAGCCTGGCAGTTTCTTTTGCTTGACTAAAACATATACATGGACCAACACAAAGCCAATGATTTCCGCTTCTTGGCCTTTGTCCTAAGATCATGGCTGGCGTCAGTTGACTCTCTGCTGTTTTCTCCTCTCCAGAACTCTGTTTGATCCCACCTGGGAGGAGTTTTTCTGAGAGGTCTTTTTCTTTTTCAGTTGTAGAACACCCAAAAATTCCCTGGTGATGAGGATCGGGAGAGTGGCCTTGAGCATGGGCTGTATTCAGGGAAAGCTTCAAGGAAAAGAGAATGAATAATGTGCTGTAAAGGGGAGCCAATCCAGGGGGCTGCAAATTATGCTTCCAACCTGGACAGAGGGGTCAAGTGACACCGATGAAATGGAGGCACCTTGCACCTGCCTGTGGCTGGGGGGGGCAGGCCAGGAGAGGAACTTCCCATCATTGTGGGCAGAGAGCCTGGGCAGCCTGGGGCCAGCGGACCACCTAGTGGGAAAAGGCCAAAGGCAGGTGGGCCCTGCCACCGCTCCACGCTGCGTTCTCGCTGACTTCTGCAGGTTTGGAGTCTCCCTACTGCTGCTTTTGTTCAGAATCTATAACCACAGAGAGAAAAGGTAACGTGCAAAAAATGAAAGCTGTGCCAGCATCCCAGAGGGGTGAGCTGGGGAGGGGGTGACGGGGATTTTATATCAGATCCAGGCACTGCAGAACTGAGAGTGAGCAGCTAGGATGCAGGCTGATTTTCTGCAGGTATAAGATACTAGTGGCCCAGACACATCTCAAAAGGTTTAGGTCATCAGAGCCTCCAGGCTAATGGATCAAATGGTTCATTGTTGAAAATGGGTCCCCTATGAGCTGTTACAGTGCCCCCCACACCATCAGGGGACATTTGGGAGGACGCAGAACATCACGCCTCTCTAGAAACATCCAAGTAATCAAGAAATTACTTCTAAGCCAATCCTTATAGAGGGATGCCCCCCGATTAGGATAAGTGAGGAACAAACACGTGCCACATAAAGTGGCTTTTAGAAAACTAAGATTTGATCCCCTGAGCTGAATGATCATTACAGGCTGCAATCAGTGAAGCCAAATTTCACAGAAAATGGGATGCTTGCTATCTGTGCCCAGCTCAGGGAAGCTGTGTGTGGACACGGTGTGGAAGGAGGGAAAGAAATTCTACCCTGCGAAAAGATGCTGTCCTGGAATTAGCTGAAACAATTCTCTATCTCTTTCTGTGCAGCCTTGAGGACATTATTTTGTCTTCTCAGGTCTTCTTGGTACTGGTGGTCTTGTTTATCAGGATGAGCCAATTGAGAAGATTTATGGCCCCTGGGCAGTGGCTCTAGGCTTTATGCTAAAGTCAGGGGCACACAGATTTGGCTGGGTGTTGAGAGCTGGTCTGTGTGGGTCTCTGTTATCAGGGTAAACACAGGTAAACAAGGTGAATAAATAAAATGCAAATCAAAGGAGTTGTCATGATTCGATTATCTTCCCAGAGCCAATCTGAAGCAAATTTAATGTTACTAAATCCCAGCGCTGAATATCTTAAGAACTTTGTGGATTCTGTTCAGAGAAAAGAAATCAGTGTTGCCTGGTAAGCTGTCAGAGGCGAGCAGGGAAACTGTCTGTATGAGAATAGGCTACACGAATTAAGGAAGGTCAATATTGGCTTCTTAAAGATACACCTTGATTTCCCTCTGAATCTTTCATAAAAGTATGAAATTTTCCAACTGGAATAGAAAGAACTTCCCTGTTTTTCAAAAGAATTCTTTTGTCTTTGACTTTTTTTCCACTGGGGTGAAAAACAAAGCATCTGTAGCAAGAAGTCCAGCCAACAGAATAAACACATAAACTGGGTAACGCCTAACTCCTGCACTGGCTGAGTGCTAATGAGTGAATGGTCTATCTAAAGAAAGCAAACTTCAATAGAGTTTTTGGATAAAAGCATTTTAGAGACTGAACTGACCTTAGAGGTCCATTGCTCCACTGTCCCACTCAGAGGATACCCCTCAGGGGAGAAGGTCCCACCAAGTCCAGAGTAGCCATAGCCCATCTTTGACAGCTCTGGTCATTACAAAGTTTAGAATGTTTTTGCTTCTGTTAAGCCTTGATTGGCTTTTCTGTGCCTCCTATCTCTTTTCAAAAGATACATGGATTTTAAAATGTCTTTGCCTGGCAGCAATGACAACTCAGATATAAATGCTGTATTTGTCACATTCAGCTAGAAAGTTGATGCATACTCTGGTGTGACAATAGGAAGGACTATATATGTCCCGTATAGTCATGTTCATATGAACATCGCTTCAGCCAATCTCAGTATTAAATTAAGATGAACCTTATGAAATTGCCAATTTTGTAGGTCACAAATGATTGACAACTGACAATTCTACATGATTCAACCTATAACATAATGCTTAAGAATTTGACATTAGAGCCAGTCTGCCCCTTATTAGCTCTGTGATTCTGGGCATGTTACTGAATACTCTACACCTGAATTTCCTTATCTGATCAGAATTTATCTCATAGTGTTTATCCCATTCTGGTAACATTTGTGAAAAATCAATTAATTATTATATGTAAAAAATTATTTAGACAAATGCCTGGCACATGTGCCATTTTCATTTGGTTCTCATTGAACTTTGCTGGCCCCAATTAAATAGTTAACCTTGGAAGGATAGGGAGGCAGGGTGGCTAGATGCAAGAAGGACTTTTATCCAGGGCCTCATATTCAAAAAGGGCTTCAAATGTACACTTTTGACATGATCTGCAAATGAGGTAAAATTTTGTTATTCATTATTAACTGTTAAATTGATCACAATAGTTAAAGAATTGTTTCAGCATAGCTTCCTTTTTTTCTTTGTTTTTGCATGGGCAGGCACTGGGAATTGGACCTGGGTCTCCAGCATGGCAGGCAGAACTCTGCCTGCTGAGATACCATGGCCCGCCCTAGCTTCCTTTTTAAATATAAAAATATTTATATTTTTAAAATATAATTGTTTCAGATTTCTCAATCCCTGAGGGACTTTAGAGATGGGTAACAGCTAAAAGTCATTAACTCTGATACATTTTCCATATTGAAAATGCAAAAGGAGACTAGTGCTTAAAGGATAAAGCTAGCAGAGTGTTTCATTGTTAGATCCCTTGACTTTTACAAACAGGCTATCTTTATCTCCAACTCAGTGATATATTCAAGTGTTTGGGAGGGGAGTGGTTCTAAGGTCCATTGCCACCACTGAGTAGCTTGCATCCCTGCTCATGCCAAGATGGGCATATTAAGCTCATTACTCATATTTATCAAAAGTCCTATTGAGAGAAATAAAATTTAGGAAAGAATAATTGATGATCACACAGGACTTCTTTTCCTCAAATATTCTAAAATCTAGCCATGTGTTAAACTAGCTCAATAAAGAACTATTTACTTACCCAGTATTTTAATGACTCTCCCAAATAATTGCTTCACTGGATTGCCTGAAGAGTGGGTCAATATAAAAGACTTCCTGTGGAAGTCTTTGTTGAGTCTACTGTAATAATATTGCTATTTCAAATGGTGGCCACTTTATGCATAAGGAAATTCCTATTTGGTGGTGGACCAAGAACAGTAAATCGTGTAAATGACTAGGTTTCCACTTACATGGTGGCAATTAGAAACCCTAGAACCAGACGCATGGTCCATTAAATCAGAGTCAATTTTTCTTAACTTTTTCCAGGTTTGATTTTATGTCCCCAACATAATTTTACTTTTAAAAATCAGCTTCATCAAAGTATGATTTATATACAATAAAATTCACCAATTTTAAGAGTAAGATTAAATGAATTTTGAAAAGTGTTTAAAGTTATGTAACTACCACCACAATCATGATATATAGTATATTTCCATCACACAAAAATTTCCCTCATGCTCCTTTCCAGTCAAACCCCTTTTCCCATATCCAACTTTTGGAATGGAAACCACTAATCTGCTGCTAGAGTTTTGCCTGCACTATAGTTTCATCTAAATGGAATCATACAGTATGTAGTCTTTTTTTTCTGGCCTCTTTCACTTATCATAATCTTTTTAAGATTCACCTCTCTTATTGGATTTAGCAGTAGTTCATTACTTTCTACTAATAAGAAGTAATTTCATTGGGTGAATAGACAGATGTGCCAAAATGTGGGTGGTTTCCAGTTTCAGGCTATTATAAATAAAGCCGCTATGAATATTAATTTACAAGGCTTTGTATGAACATATATTTTCATTTACCTAAGAATGGGAATTGTTGGCTCAGATGGTAAGTATATGTTTACCTTTACAAGAAATTGCCAAATTGTTTTCCCAAGTGGTTTGCACCATTTTGCATTGTGCCAGCATTTCAGTGGCTCCACATCTTTGCCAACACTTGATATTGTCTGTCTTTTTAATTTTGGATATTTTAGTGAATATGTAGTAATATTTTGTTGTGATTTTCACTTTAACTTCCCCATGATTATTTATCTTAAACATACTTTCATGCTAATTGCCATCTGTATATCTTCTTTGGTGAAGTGTCTATTTAAATATTGTGCCCATATTTTTCCATAGGGTTATTTTTCCTTACTATTGAATTTAAGTATCTTGCATATATTATGGATATATATTTTGCAAAATTTTCTCCCAGTTTATGTCTTGTCTTTTAGTTTTCTTAGCAATGCTTTCAAAAGCAAACATTTTAAATTTTAATGGTGTAATTTATCATTTTTTTCTTTTACAGTTCATGATTTTTATGTGCTAAGAAACCTTTGTCTAGTACAAAGATTACCCTATATTCTCTCCTAGAAATTTTAAAGATTTCAATTTTACACTTAGACCTATGATCCATTTTGATTTCACGTGTGTATGTGGTGTGAGGTTAAGAGTCAAAGTTCATATGTTGCACATGGATATCCAATTGTTCCTGGATAATTTGTTGGAAAGAATGTCCTTTCCCCCACTGAATTAGCTTTTCATCTTAAAAATAAATCAGTAGGCCATACATGCCTGTTTCTATTTCTAGACTCTGTAGTCTACCATTAATTTATATGTCTATGTGATTGTGATATCTTTATAGTAACTCTTGAATTTAGGTTGTGTAAGTCCTCCAACTTGTTCTTTTGCCAAGTTGTTTGTAGATCCTTATTATTTCCATACACATTTTAGTATCAGCTTGTCAGTTTCTACAAAAATTCCTTGTAATGTTTTGATTAAAATTACATTCAATTTATATGGCAGCCATGTAAGTGTTCCCCACAGACTTTCAGCTACAGGGAATGCAATTGATCAAGGGTCTCAGTTGCTGTGCTTTGAGATCATTTGCTTCGTTTGAGCCAAGGCCACGCCTTCCACAGGCTGCTCCTCAGTAAAAGCCGAATAGTCATTTCCTGGTTCCTGAGTGTATGATTGGAATTGATGTACTTTACAGGTGTTCCTAGTCTGTGGAGTAAGAGTTAATATAATGAAGAAGGCCAAATGGAATCCTCTAATATTGTCTTTCCATGGCCCAGACCTTTGAGGTAGGAATGGAGGATGACAGAGATTAGTGACTTAAAAGATTCAGAGGCAGTGGACCCAATCATATCTCAAGTTAATTTGCCAGTCTGGCCCCTGAAGAAACCACAAAGATTCCAGAGAAGGACTGTAGACCACTGAAGACTTAATCACGTAGTAGCCCCAATTACCACTGCTTTGCCAGTTATGGAATTACTGATGAAGCAGACTAGTAAGCCTTCAGGTTTAATACTAAACTACACGATACGTAACCAATAGTTTGGAAACTGTATTTTTTTCTATTACGACTAGCAAAAGGGGTCGGTTCATGTGCTCATTAACAATTCATGATGTTCATTAAGTTTTTCCTCAGGCTATGCTAACCCTTCTGACCTCGGTCATTATATAGTCTGAAGAGGTCTGGACCATCTGGACATTACCCAAATCACACTAGCTTTTATATCAACATCATGTTGCTTGGAGAGGATAAGGGAGAGGTGTCGGTACACTGGAGGCCTTAGTGAGCTATATATGCTCTAGAGGGAGGGGAAGAACCCTTTCAAGTTTCACCAGATAATTCAGTGACATTTTAAGGGGTCCACTGGTCAAGAGCATGGCAGGATATCTCTTTTACTACAAAAGAAAAATTGCAACATCTTGAATGCATCTCTGGGTTCTGGTGGCCACTCATTCCACACCTGGAACTACTGCTCCAATCCATATACCAGGTAACAAAGAAAGTTAAGAGCTACAAATGGGACCCAGAGTAGGAAAGAGCACTGCAGATGTCCAGGCCATGATGCAACCATCTCTGGCATTTAGGTCATATGATCAAGCAGATCCTGTGATTTCGGAGGTGTCAGTGAGGAAAAGATGCAGCATGGAGCTTCTGGTAAGATCCAGTAGGGACATTGCTAAATAGGCCCCTAAGATTCTGGGTAAAGCCCTACCATCTACAAGCAGAGAATGCCATGCCTTTGGAAATAGTCTCTGGTGTGTCACAGGGCCCTGGCAGAGATGGAATGCTTGGCTTTGTGCACCAAAAAACGATGCATCCAGAATTTCCCATTATGAGCTGAGGTTTGTCATATCTTCCAAGTTGTGAAGTCAGGTGGACCCAGAAAGTCCATCATAAGATGGAAATGGGACGTCCAGGATCAAATCTGAACAGGACCAGAGAGCACATGTAAATTGCATGGGCAGGTTTTTCAGTGGATGGAACTTTAATCAGTACACCTGGTCATCTATTTTGGAAGTGGAAGTTGCCTGAGGTGAGAATATGTGCAGATTGCTGGGCAATAGCCTGAAGGAAAAGGACTAGACAAGTAGAGGCGTGTGGTTGGACATATGGGAATGGACACATACATGAAGAATTTTGCATCATGCATTAATGTCCACCATAAAGCATCCACTATGGAAGAGGCACTGAAAAATTAAGTAGACAAAATGACTTGGCCAGCTGATATTTACTTTTCTTTTTAATATGCTACCACAGAACTGTCTGGCATGAAAGGCCCATGAATAGAGTAGTGAGAGTAGCAGAAACAGACTATGAATAGATCCAATGCATGTACTCCCTCTTACCAAGGCCTTTCTAGCTATGGCTCTCTTTAAATGTCCAACTTGTCAGCAACTTACACTAACAATGAGCTTTTGATATGACACTATTCCTATAATGTCATATTAGAATCTCCACATGGTGATGAGTTGACTATATTGGAGCCCTCCCTACTTGGAAGGGCCAGGGGCTTGTCCTCACTGGAGTGGAATCCTGTTCTACGTATGGGTTGCCTCTCCTGCAGGCAGAGCCCCAGCTGTTTAAGCAGCTTTCGAAATCTCATCCTGGCTGCTGTGCGCAGATGGACTCTGCTGGGCAAGGTTGAAGGCAAGAAGATGATTTAGGGAGCTGTTGTAAAAGCCCAGATTAGAGCTGATAAGAAATGATGATGGTTTTGGCAGTAGAAATGGTTTAATGGTAGAATCCAAGTTTAGATAACAAGCTAAAAGGTAAACAGTGTATTAATATGAAAGCTAACTTTCTTCTAAGGAATCTCGGCCACACTTTTCTAATGGCAAGTATGTTCTCTCTGATTATCCTCTATCTCAGTGAATCCTTTGGTAAAATATCAATGTTTCAGGGATCATCTAGTCACAAAGAATACAGGGCACATATCTGATGGCTATGTGCCCAGAAAGGGTGTTACTTTTGGCAAAATGAACCAGAGCAATTTCAAAAGTAGTATTTATTCGTTTTAAAATTATGCACACAACAAATATCTAGGGTGAATTGATTTCTCTAACCCTTTTACTAATGTGTAGGTAGGCTTATAATTTGGAGCACTCCCTCAGGAAATCCTGAAATTAAGTTTCTTTCAGAAATGTTGACTTATCCCCTCAGTACTTTCTGCATATATCCATTTAACACACCAATTAGTAATTCTAAATTACATTCTAAATTCTGCAGGTGATTTTCTGATGAAATGTTGCTTTGCTAATTCAAGTGGGTGTTGTTTAGAATTTGGTTTTGCATTGAAAATAGTTTTAATTTTGCTTTTGATAAAAATGGCAACTATTAGAAAAGGTCCATTCAACTGAATATTTCCTGGATATAATACTGTGAATCCAGCACAATCTACCAGTCTATGAGGTTTGCATTCAAATGCAGCCTTAATGCATGAACAACTTTCACATTTGTAGAAACCAAGCCTTCAGGCCAGGATAGTTTATGAGAAAACCATTGCTTTTAACTGTCGATGTACAATTTCCAAGAAACACACTTATGATGTACTATTTAGTAGATAAGATGTACTTTTGAATGTGTATGTGTTTATTTTACGATTCAGTATTTTCCCAAGACAGATTAAGTTCTTTTGAGATGAATGCCTACTACTCAATATCAAGCATTAATTCAAATTTAAAACTAATGTTTTCACACCTTAAACAACTGCAGGTACTCTTCACTGAGTCATTTATATGGCAGATCTTTAATTGATGCAAGGACAACAATTTTTTTTTCAGATTTATGTTGGATGCATGCAGAAAGCTTCCATTCTGAAGCAGAATTTTCTACTAAGTCAAGAAAAGGCAAATATAACAATTAGCATCACTATACATTACTTGTGTATTACCATGGTTTGGCATATGGTATTAAATTTTTTATGGAAAAGGAGCATAGGGAGTAAAGGAAGGGCTGGTGGTGGGGTGGAGGAAGGCAAGCTTTCTTTTTCTTAAAGTTTGCTATCTAACAGAGCATTATTCTCCCTGGCTTGGGAAGGGGTGTTTTACTTATCACTAGCTATAACTTAAAGCACTTAGAATATTTGCAGCCCCTAAATGCACAGAATACAGCTCACAATTCAGTATGCATGCCTTTTTCTCCAGTGCTGAGGCTGTAAAATAAATGGGCCATCAGCTATCATGAAAAAACAGTCTCATGTTGCATTTGGGAAAGGAGGGAGTGGGTGTAAAGAGGAAGATTTGGGCCTTTGAGGGATTAAATGTCCTATCCCACTTGTATGAATTTATCTAGTCAGCTACCTGGACTGTTTCTGCACTACAATCTTCCCTTTAACGGTTTACAAAAAAAGGAATTTAGATTCAACTTTGGGATAAAACTACATGAATTTTAAGATTTGTTCTAAGTTTAAGGTTCTATGAAGCCTTAAAAATGGTACATATGGCCAAGTTTTTGCTATACTGTTTGTTGCTCCAATCCTTTTATGCAGTCCCCACTCCACCTTTTACAAAAAAATAAATTTTATCAAAGACCTATATGGCTTTAATTTTTGCATCAATATTTATTACATGCAAAATATTTGACATTGAATACTTTGGAGTGCTTCAGCCAATCTCCTTGATCTATAGGACTTACATTTTCCAAATCTGAAAATTCAAAACATGTCTTCTGAATGATGGTATCAACAAGATATAGTTCTGGATTGTGTAGAGGAGTTATTTTAATGAGGGTGTGAAACTCATCAATGGGGCTCCTAAACATATTGATATTTCTTTTTGTCTGTTCTGGTTTCTGTGCAGTAGTTTCAAAGATACAGTCTGGGTATAAGGTATAAGGGAACGTACATTGAACACGGAGTGTCCTGTCTTCTTATCCAGGGGTGAATTTGTGTTATGGAAACTCAAGAAACTTATTTAACCTCTCTGAGTGTGTTTGGCATTTATGAAGCGGCATAATAGTACATGTCCATTGTAGATATCTATCATTTCCCAAACACCCAAAATTTTAACTCTTCAAGTGCTCTGATTTTTGTAGAGACTTACATCTTTACCATGCACACAGACCGTGAGTTCTGCCCTTCTGCTGGGAAAGGCAACTGGGACCCTTTAGGCTTCCTCTACTGGGTCCTTCTTCTCCCAAACGCAGCATAGCAGGTGACAGAAGCATACCCAGGATTGGCTAATGAGATACTCATTCAAATGATGGAGTGGGGTGAGACAAAATTGAAAATTGGTAATTAATTCGTTTCAGTTCTTTCATTTCAGTGGAATTTACTAATTTTCACATGGTTTCTATCTTGCTTCCAAACATGGATATCCTGTGTTGACATTGATCTGTGAATTCCAGAAACTGAAAGAATCTCTTTTCTTTCCTTCCTTCCTTCCTTCATTTCTTCCTTTCTTCCTTCATTTCTTCCTTCCTTCCTTCCTTCTCTCCCTCCTCCCCTCTTCTTTAAATAAGTCAGAATTAAGTTTCTGTTGCTCATAGATTTATTCAGTGACACCCTTAGGGAGGAAAGTTAAAACCAAATGGAGTGTCATATATGTGCAAGTAAAATAGAAAAGTGGGGTACAAATGTTAGGTGACTCTATAAGAACCCACAGAGCATAGCACCACGTTCCCAATGTACCTGACCCCATGGTTCCTCATTTTGATGATTGCTGACTGCTTCCCACAGGGTGGTTCAGGTACCCATGCTGCAGTGATGCAGAGGTGATTCCCTATGGAGCTGAAAAGAGTCATCCTCCCACAGTCTCCTTCCTAAAACTTCCGTCACTAGACACCTGGACTGTTCCTGCTTAGTCTCTCTTTATAGGTCCTGCAGAAAAAGGGCAACAGAAGCAGCTGGAGATGCAGAGATTTTTTTTCATTTGGCCTCTCTCAGTACATCCAGAATATTTTGCATCTAACATAATTTATACTTACCTTTTCATTGTTTATGTCCCTCACTTAAATGCATGCTTCACAAGGGCAAAGATTTTATTCAATTAATTATGCTCAGCACCTAGAGTAATACCTGAAATGTTCTAAGAGCATAATAAATATTTTGCTGAATCAATGAATTAATAAAATAATGTGACACTTTGTACTGTTATAATTTTTCTCACAGTTTTCTGTGGACTGGGTTGTCAATACAGATTAAGAAAACATAAGATGCTAGAAAAGTATTGCATAGAAGTTTCAGAACCCCAAAATGACAAGCTTGTGTCAAGAAAGTTAATCACCCAATCAACCAATTAATTTTAAAGGAGCCAGGTCTGGTTTTAAATCCCATCTCTGCCACATCATACCTTTTGAGCAGAGATTATGTCATGTAACTAAAGCAATCAGCTTTTTCCTTGGTAATAACTCAATAAATGTTAGGCTTTATACTGTGCTTATTAGGAAACATAGTCTATACTGGTTAGTGAATTTTTTCTTTTGAAGATAAAACAATAAAATAAAATTCTGTAATTCATTTTTTAACTCCATATTATTTTTAATTTGTAAACTAGCTCAACTCTTTCGAGTGTCCAACTCTTGCCTCAATTCAGGTTCCTGAGTATAAGTGAAGGCCTTGTCTCTTTAAGTAACCAAGTACATAGTATATACAAAATTTTGCAAAACTGGAAACAGCTTGTATTAGTTAGGGTTTTCTAGAGAAACAGAATCAACAGGGAACACTAACAAATATAAAATTTATAAAAGTGTTTCACGTGACCACGGGAACGTAGACTCCAGAATCCGCAGGGCAGGTTGTGAAGCCGAAGATTCTGATGGAGGGTCTGGACGAACACCACAGGAGAGGCTCACCAGCCAAAGCAGGAAGAGAGCCCGTCTCTTCTGAATCCTCTTTAAAAGGCTTCCAGTGATTAGATTAAGCATCAGTCATTGCAGAAGACACTCCTCTTTGGCTGATTACAAATGGAATCAGCTGTGGATGTAGCTGACATGATCATGATTTAATTCTTGAAATGTCCTCATCGCAACACACAGGCCAGCACTTACCCAACCAGACAAACAGGTACCACCACTTGGCCAAGTTGACACATGAACCTGACCATGACAGCCCACCCCTTGTCAACTTGGCAGCTATACATAACACCTTAAACTATACCAAATTTCTAAATAAAAAATGATAAAACACACATTTTTTCTTTCACCTAACAATACTCAACTGTCCTGCATATAACTGGAAACACATTAAATCTCTCCAGAATAGGGTGCATATCCTTGGGTAATATTCATTCTTAAACTTGCTATATTATGACTTAAATAGTATAACATGAACAAAACAGCATTACAGTCCTTGTTTCTGTAACTGATCATGTGGTCGAAGTTCATATTTATCACTACCTTCTTCCACTACCCATTCCATGTTCCCTTTATCCTTAGCAAGCACTTCAGTGGGCCGTGGTTCTTTGCCTGGTGGGGTGGCCCAAACCTTCATTCCCGAAGTTTCAGAGTCATTGGTAGTCCTGCCTGGATTGGGTTGTTACAGTTTTCCATTGATTTTAATCACAAGGCATGGTAGTAAAAAAAGACACCAGATAATGTTGGCCACCTTTTGATCCATGTTTCAACCAACCATCCAAACAAACTGTTAATACCTTTTCTAATTCCTCAAGGTATAACGTTGAATGCAGAATCTCTGCTTAGTGGGCTCATATCAATAAATTCAGCCTCATCCAGACTTATATCCTCCCACCATTATCCCACACCCTTAAAATCCATTGCCACACATATTCCCCTGATTTCTGTCTATATAAATTGGAAAACTCACACAGTTCTTTTGGAGTATAATAGATCTCCTCATGTGTGATACTTTGTACTTCACCTTTAGGGACCTGTTGGGATTTTAGTCTAGTTATATGTCTGGAAGAAATGAGGGGTGGTGGGGGTGGGTCATGAAAAGAATTAGAAGTATCTTCCAAGGCATTTGCTTCAGGGCCTTCATTTGCAGTTTCATTTGGTGAAACAGGATTAATCACTCTAGGGCTAATCCCTTCAGGAGGAGGTTGGGTGGCCAACTCCTCAAGGCAGGCTGGAGGTGGGGCGGTTATTTCCTCAGGATAAACTATTATAGGGTTATCTAGAGAAGACTCAGCATGATCTAGGGTTTCAACCTCACCCCTGACATCATTATCAATCCATATGTCACCATCCCATTTTTCAGGGTCCTACTCCTTTCCAATCAATGCCCTCACTTTAACAGCAGACACCACGCAAGACTGAGATTTCAGTTTATGTTGTAAAGTTGCTACTCTAACAATAAGATTCTGAGTCTGATTTTCAGAGATCTCAAGTCTATGGCTACAGGAAATAAGATTTTCCTTCAGGATACTCATAGAAGCGTCTACATCTGTCAGACGGCGCTTAAGCTTCTTATTTGAAGCCTTGAGCCCATCCCTTTCATTCCTTAATGTAGCCAGTGTATCTAATAACAACCAGCCAACAACTCTATACCTCTTATTTCTACAGAACTCTGTAAAGGTGTCAAAAACATTATCCCTCAGAGCCTGGCTTTGTACAAGTGAAGCATTAGGAGAATCAAATGGTGATATTTTGACTATTTCTTTTGCCAACTCACTCCATGAATTGGGAGTGTCATTGTGATTACGGGAATCAGAGTCCTTAGTAC
>PVIY010028170.1:0-33387 GCA_004026745.1 Myrmecophaga tridactyla
GAAAATGTAGAGCTGTGTTCCAGTAGCCATGTTTCTTGATGTATAATGATATAGCTTTCACAATGTGACAGTGTGATTGTGAAAACCTTGTGTCTGATGCTCCTTTTATCTGCCTTGTCAACAGACGAGTAGAACATATGGAATAAAAATAAATAATAGGGGGAACAAATGTTAAAATAAATTTAGTTTGAAATGCTAGAGATCAATGAAAGCGAGGGGTAAGAGGTACAGTATGCATAATCCTTTTTTTTCTGTTTTCGTTTTATTTCTTTTTCTGTTGTCTTTTTATTTTTCTGAATTGATGCAAATGTTCTAAGAAATGATGAATATGCAACTAAGTGATGATATTGTGAATTACTGATTATATATGTAGAACGTAATGATCACATGTTAATGTTCTAGTTCGTTTGTTTTAATTAATAAATTACTTTAAAAAATGTGAAAAAAAGAGAATACCTTCTAGACTGAAAGGGGGAAGAGAGAAATGAGACAAAATAAAGTGTCAGTGGCTGAGAGATTTCAAAGAGTTGAAGAGTTACCCTGGAGGTTATTCTTACGCATTATAGAGATAACCCCTTTTTAGTTTAAGGTGTATTAGAGAGCCTAGAGGGAAGAAGCTGAAACTGTAGGGCTGTGTTCCGATAGCCATGTTTCTTGAAGATGATCGTATAATGACATAGCTTTCACAAAGTGACTGTATGATCGAGAGAACCTTGTTATGATGCTCCTTTTATCCATGGTATGGACAGATGAGTAAAAAATATGGATTAAAAATAAATAAATAACAAGGGGAATAAATGTTAAAACATTGGGTAGACGGAAATAAATACTAGTGGTCAATAAGAGGGAGGTGGTAAAGGGTATGGTATGATGAGTTTTTTCTTTTAATTTCTTTTTCTGGACTGATGTAAATGTTCTGAGAAATGATCATAGTGATGAATATACAACTATGTGATGATACCGTGAACCACTGATTTCACACCAAGTATGGAATGTTTGTGTTATATGTTGATTGCTTTTATTAATAAAAATTTTTAAAAACCCAGCATGGTGCTCGCATAAAGATAGATATGCTGACCAATGGAATCAAACTGAGTGTTCAGAAATAGGCACTTTGTGGACAATTGAACTTTGATAAGGCAGAAAATCCAACTCAACTGGGACAGAGTAGTTCCTTCAATAAATGGTGTCTAGAAAACCAGAAATTCATATGCAAAAGAATGAAAGAGGATCCATATCTCACACGCTACACAAAAATTAACTCAAAATGGATCCAAAACCTAAACATTAGAGCTAAGACCATAAAACTTTTAAAAGAAAATGTAGGGAACTATCTTATAAATCTTATGACAGGAGTTGGTTTTCTAAACTTCACACCCAAAGCATGAACAATGAAAAAAGAACCAGATAAATGGGATCTCCTCAAAATTAAACACTTTTGTGCATCAAAGAATTTTGTCACAAAAGTAAAAAGGTAGCCTACACAATAGGAGAAAATATTTGGAAATCACATATCAGATAATGGTTTAACATCCATAATATATAAAGAAATTCTACAATTCAACAACAAAAAGACAAACAACCTAATTACAAAATGGGCAAAACACATGAAAAGACCTTTCTCAGAAGAAGAAATATAAATGGTTAAAAGGCATATGAAAAGATGCTTAACTTCACTGGCTATTAGGCAAATGCAAATAAAAATCAAAATGAGATATCCTCTCACACCTACTAGAATGGCCATTATAAAAAAAACAAAAACAAAAAACGCTATGTCCTGGAAAGGATGTGGAGAAAGAGACACACTTACTCATTATTGGTGGGAATGTAGAATGGTGCAACCACTCTGGAAGGCAGTTTGGCAGTTCCTCGGGAAGGTAAGTATAGTATTGCCATATGGTCTAGCAATCTCATTACTAGGTATATATTCAAAGGAACTGAAAGCAAAGACACAAACATTTTCACACCAATGTTTGTAGCAGCATTATTTACGATTGCCAAGAGATGGAAACAGCCCAAATGTCCATCAATGGATGACTGGGTAAATAAGCTCTGGCATATGCAAACGATGTAATATTACACAGCTGTAAGACAGGATAATGTCATGAAGCATGTAACAATGTGGCTGAACCCTGAGGACATTATGCTGAGTGAAATTTGAAAGAAACAAAAGGACAAATAGTGTATGGTCTCACTAATTTGAACTAACATTAATGAGGGAACTTTGGGGGTTAAAGTTAAGAATACAAGTTAGTAAGAGATAGAAAGAGGACAGAGATGGGCATTTCAGGCTGAAGGAGTACAGAATGTGCAAAAGGACTGATTGTAAAAATTCAGAAATGGATGTCATAATACTATCTGATGCTAGTGTAATAATATAAGTATACTGAATGAAGCTGAATGTGAGTATGGTTGAGGGATAAGGCCTGGGGGCACTTATGATATCAGAATGAAAGATAGAGGATAATGACTGAGACAATTTAACTTAGGAATGCCTAGAGTGGACAATGAGGGGGATTAAATGTACAAATATAAAATAGTTTTGCATGGGGGAGGACAAATGAATGTCAATATTGCGAGGTGTTGAAAATGGGATGGTATACAGGAAAAAATACAATCAATGCAAGCTAAGGTCTCTAGCCTACAGTAACACTGTAATAGACTTTTACTGAGTGTAACAAAGGTATTATGCCAAAACTAAATTATGTCAACAGGCAGGGGATGTGGGAGAGGGGTATGAGTTCTTTGCGGAAGGAAAGGAAATGTCTTCATACAGATTATGGTTGCAAGAAGAACATGGCTATTTACTTAGGTTGCACTGTATGATGTATGAATAAAACTGTTTAAAAATGAACAGAGAAAACAAGTGGTAGAGAAAATGTGGAGAAAGAGATGTACCTATTCACTACTGGTAGGGAAGCTGAAAGGAGCAACCTCCTGGAGGACAATATAGTGGCTCCATAGAAGGCTAGGTGTGGGGTTGCCATATGATACCCTGTTGTTAGGTATATAACTGGAGGAATTGAAAGTAGGGATACGAATGGACGTTTGCACACTGGTGTCTATGGCAGCAGTGTTTGTGATTCACAATGGAGATGGGGTACGGGTACAACTGAGGAATGGAAGGGGGAACTGTTGTGTACACATACAATGGACTATTGAGTGCCTGCAAGAAGGAATGAAGTTGTGAGGCATGCAACTAGGTGAATGAACCTTAAGAAACAGTATGTTCAATGAAATGTCAAAAACAAAAAGACAAATATTATCATGCCTCACTCATACGGACTATTATATGAAAACTCAGTGAACTCAAGTCGAGAGCATGGGTTATCAGACAGCAGCCTATTGTAAAGAGTCCTACATTGTAAGCTCTTATAGCAGTCATATATATTCAGGGGTTGTAACTGATATTCTGAGTTACTTGTGTATAAACTGGTCGTTCCCTGAAACTTCAGGTATTTATGTTACACCTGAGACTCAGACTTAGAGCACTGAAACTATGAAAGCCAGCATTACCTCATAGAGCAACTATTTAAAAAATAGAAAAAGTGATCAGACTTCAACTAGAGATATGAATGAAGCTGATCTGGATAGGACTAAGGTAAATAGAGTACACGATAAAGGATAATATGGTCCATATTTTAAAAATTCAACTTCTGCATGAGACAAAAGGCAGAGATGTTTATGTGGTGCAAAATTTATATTTTGGGTAGCACATTATCTAATATAACTTGCATGGCCAGTTTATTTGAATACCATAATTACATGGAATCTTAAATAGGGCATGAGATCTTGGTTTGTAGAGGTTAGTGTGATGTTCCAATATAATTTGAATCATTTGGGCAAGGAACAAAAAATATTTGTGAAGACCCCTTGGGGGGATAGGAGAGAAAGGAGGAAATATGAAACTTCACCATCTGGGAATTTCTAGTTTGTAAGACACTATGGATGAACTCTGAAGACATCAAGCTGAGTGAAATAAGTCAGACACAAAAGGACAAATAGTGTAGAATCTCACTGATATGAAATAATTAGAATAAGAACATTCATAGCCATAATCTAGGATATTGGTTGCCAATGGATGGGGTGGGGATAAGGAATAGGGAATTAAAGCTTAAATTATACAGAGTTTCTATGTATGATGGAATGATGGAAATGTTTTGGAAATGGATGGTAGTGATGGTAGCTCAATATTGTGAATGTAATTAACAGCACTGAAATATAGATCTGAATGTGGTAAAAAGGGGAAATGTTAGATTATATATATATGATAATAGAATAAAAAAAAATTTTTAAGTCAATGGAATTGCAATATATAAACTATGGACTCAGAGTTAAACCTTGGAGTACAGTTTATAGTTCAATTATAAAAATGTGCTTTCATTCACTTTAACAAATGCCCCACACAAACTTAGGGTGTTAAAAGAGGGTGGTGGGCGGGCCACAGTGGCTCAGCAGGCAAGAATACTCGCCTGCCATGCCAGAGGACCCGGGTTCGATTCCCGGTGCCTGCCCATGTAAAAAAAAAAAAAAAAGAGGGTGGTATATGGGGAATCCTATATTTTATGTATGATTGTTCTGTAATCCCTAAACTTCTCTAATAAAAAAAGTAAAACAAAAGCGTATGGCAAAAAAAAAGTGTATGGCAGCCCATGTACTTTCCCCCCAAAAACCAAACAAACCAACAAAAATAAACAAACAAAAATTCAACAAATCGTGCTACAGTAACAGGATACTCACATGGAAAAAGAATGAAATGTGACCCCTGCCATATAGCAAACAAAAAAAAAGTGTGTATGGGATTTTACAATTTCTCAATATATATTTTAGAAAAAGATTTGTCTTCTACCATTTCAGATACCACCCTACACATGCAATATATGAGCTTCATGACTCTTGATTTCTTAAATAAGTGAATTTCAGAATAATTTAGTGTGTTTCTGAATATTAAAAACATGAGTATAACTAAATAAATCAACATTAACAGTGATAAAATATACTTTTATTTACTTTGTTGAGACAGAGGGGCATAAAAAAATTATTGCTAAAGTAGACATCAGGCAAACAGAAAAGTACTTAAGAAATCCAGCTACCTTGGAGTTTATTTCAATGAAGAGAAAAAGTTCATAAAGTTTTCATGCAATACATAAATGGTTCTTTAAATAACAATTGTGACAAACAGAATTAAGGAATGGTACACTTGTGATCTATACAAAACACCAACATCTTTGATTGTACATAAATTAAAGAAATGTCTCAAACACTTTTCAAAATACTGTAGTAGCCAATACATAAAGGCATGCCTTTAGGTGGGCATAGGAATGCAATTTAGAAAACAAAACAAAAAAATCTTACTGGAACTACTTAATTTCCTTAAAATCACTGACCAAACAAAGCAACATTGAAGTTCACATACTGATTTTATACAACTTCTATACAGTACCTTGTCTTTAATCCAAGAGCAAAAGTTAAGACTCTCCTCCTCTATTTTTGGTAAACAACTGCATGGTAAACTTAGATGACTTTTCCCCCTGGATTTTACCTGGAAATAGCCTTTTTAATTTTTTTTATTTAAAAGAGGGCAGGTTTGGCACTTTTATACTGATGTCGCCAATGTTAATATTTCTTGGGATCTCAGGAAGATTCATATTCTTTACAGCTGATACAGCACGGGCTGGAGCTCCTGCTAAGCCAGCCTGTATACAGAAGTAAATAAAAGAAAAAGAAAATGTACAACTCAGGTATGGCTCATCATAAGACATTCAGAATGGAGGACAATGATAAAAGATTTTCATATAACAAAATAGAGACCAGATGGTTGTTTGAATTGTTATGGGATGGTTACTTTGAAATACTAATCTATAAAGAGAAAACAGTTGACATATTAAAAAATATAGTGAATACATGCAATGATAACAATGTAAAGATCTGAGTACAAATTAGTGTTTACTACCTAGAGATTACAACAATATTCAACTGACAAAAGCGAGATCTTCACCTATATCTTAACTGATTTATAAGCATGAAGCATATTTTACATTAGTTTCCCTATAAACATCTATTACAAAATCACTATAGATTTTTTCTTTATTTTAAAATGGCATTTATTACTAATATGTTCTCTGAAATGGAAATTAAAAGTAATATATCATGCTTGTTTAGTCTCTTTACTCAGGGCTAAACCCTCTAAACACTTCAAAACAAAACATTTTAAGAATTATTATTATTTTTTTAATTGTGGGGACTCTTCTTAGCTTTCCTAGGAATGTTCTGGAACATTTTTTAAATCAGGCTTTTAAATAAAGTCCCAATCCAAAGAGAACAGCTCTGCCTAAAGATGAGGCTGCATGATAAGGATGATTTCAACCTTTTGATGCATTAGTAAAAATACAGATTAAAAATATTTTGTCATATAAAGTAGACTCAATAATATCTGCCCAGTTCACAGTGTGAAAATTTAGAGAAGAGCATAAATGCATGAGATAGTATATAAAATTAATGAATTTCAAAATTCCCAGTAAATATCACTACTATATAATGCTTGGCTTTCCTTTAGTAGGGAAATTTAAAATTTGTGAAATAATTTTGAGATGTGCTTACCACTAAAATAAAAATGCATATATATATATATATCATTTTTCTCAGCAGCTACATTAATAGCCTTCATATCTGAGGTTTAGTTTATATACCAATTATATTTCATCAATTTTTATTCAGGTTACATAAGAAAGCAAAGCCAAAAAGCACATCTAAGGTCAGTGGCATCACCTTGCACAAAAGCAGACAATTAAGTAATAAAAACAAATCTTCCACTTTGCTTAGATTACACACATGAAAAACAATGTCTATGTAATTAGAAACACTATTTTAAAGTCTCTTTCCATAATTTTAGCTTTCTCCTCTTAAATATTCCTACCTCTTTTGTTAATTAAAAAAATAATAATAATAAAGCTGTTACCTGAGAAAAATCTTGACTGATACAAAATAGGCCAGTGTAAACTATTTGCTGAATAAAGGATACAAACATTGTTAAACAATGAAATAAAAGCCAAGGATTATCAATTCAGAATTGGAAATACTAGAAAAATCAGTAAAATAGTATTAATAATAAATATGGTCCATACAGGCAATAATAAGAGTGATATGGATGAAAAACCCCAAACACAGTTAAAGACAGATTAAGATTAGGGCTGGAGAATCTGATTTTCATAATTTAATGAAGGTTAATTACTTCTGATATATAACTAAAAATTTGACATCTACCTTTACATCAACTTGAAGCAATACAGATTTTGTTATATATATATATATATATATCCCACTTCCCTCCCACTCCTCCAAAAGTTGTTAGAGATACAACTGAATATTATTTAGTGTAGGATGTATCATATTCAAAGTTTAACTTTGATTTTGATCATTTCAAGTTTAACTTCTAGCTACCAAAATTCAGAACAGTTTAGGATTAAAGAAGAATCCAATTCAAACAGTTTACCAGTAGACTCCCTTACTTTTACCAGGAATTAAGTTGGCTGCCAAGGGAAAAAAATTATTTTACAAAGTTACAGAAATCCTGGAAATAGTATCATTTTCCAGGTTAGAAGGCCTTTGTAATCTTTCTAATTAAAAGACCAATTTGCTACTATTTTTTACTTTAGAACTTCTATACAGGGTAAAATGATGAGTAGACTTAAGAAAGCAATGATAAAATATTTGAATATCAATATGTTAAAAATCATGATTATTAAAGGATTTTACTACTAAAAAGAGAGAGAGAGAATGTGAAAGTGTATGCATGTGTGTATTTTACTGGATGTCATGTATTATAAATAGTAAATATAGTTTTTCGAGTATTAAAATGACACAAAGCCTTTTTTTTTTCTTAATACCCTGTACCATGATCAGCTAAACTGAACTTAAAGAAAAGGCAGATAAAAAGTGCATCTGGTAAATTTCATTAGATTAAATTGTTTCTTTGTGATCAAAGATGGTGCCGACTGTTGGCTGTTAATGACAATACATCAAGTCAATATAACAATTGATTTAAATAGCATATATGTGCCAAGTCCTTATTTGTAATACCAAGTACAATAACTAAGAAATTTCTAAGTACAATAAACTACAATTCTTTAACATAAGCAGCAAGCCATAGACATGCAAAGAATGGTAACTATTCAGAACACGCAAATGAATTAAGAGAATCAAATTATTTCTCAAGCATGTTCAACACTTTTGTGAAGTATATCGTGAATTTAAATGCTAAGAAATAAAAAACTGTAATATGTACTTCAATGAACTTTTAACTGGACTAACACTGGAAGAAATTAGATTCTAGAGGGAAATACAAAATGTGAATAAAAATTTTAAAAGGGCTGTTGATCTTAAGAATTAGATATTTAAATAAGCTATCAATGTGTATATGTATTTATATAGTATATATATATACTATATCAAATAAAAAAATGTCACATTACTCAATTCTTAGGTAGTCCACAACAGAACTGCTATAAAACAAATTTCATCATCAGGCCTCCATGAAAGAGAAGTCTGAAACATTTTATTAAAGCATCAAATGTAAAAGAGGCAATTTGCCATTAGGAAATCAGTTAGCTAACCCATAGGTATAAAATAATTTTTATCTTAAGATTTTTTTTCAGAAATATCTACTCAAAGTGGTAAGGTCTTTTACTAACACTTAAGTTTTTCAGCACTAAAATTTACAAGACATAAATTTAACTGACTTGTTAGTAGTATGTAAAATTTAAAATGTAAAATAAGAGATTTCTCACAATAACATAATTCTTAAAGATTTAAGATTACATATTTGACACAAAGCAGAAATAAAAAGAATGAAACCCTACTGGAGAAATAACTTGTTTCCATCTATTTTATACTCGAGCACCACCATGGCAGGTAAACTGCAGCAACTCCACTAACAAAAACAAATATATGAATCCAAAGCAGTTAAAAGTATGAATTGGATGAAAGAATGAAATACAGTATATAAAAGAATGATCATGTTTTCTCTCCCATGAAATTAAATAAATTAACAGAATTAAGAGAAAGAAAACAAAATGAAGTCTGCAAATATACCAAAATGAGGCCAAACAGATAGAAGACTTATACAGACATACTCTTGGAAATTTCAAGCACTTGAATCACAAAGATAGTAATGGATGAATATGATTTGTTTTTTATTTTGTTTTTAAATTGCCAGACCCAAAAATAAACGAAATATGTGCAAACAAAACTAAAAAAGCAGCATCACTAAAATATATTTCTAGAAACTGAAAGCTTCCTTTTCCTCATGCAGTAAGAAAATTAACTTTCTTGAAGGAAAAGGAAAGTAATAATCTAGATATTTATTTTATCTAAGTAAAAAAATACCATCCTACCATCTTTAAAGACGTTTATGACTTGAAATATAGTATAAAAAGATGGCAGTTCCAATCATTTGTATGTATTACCCACCCTTCCTGCTAGAAGTTGCACACTAGTAATTGTGACCTACCAGCAAAGTGGTAAAAAGAACACCAACATTAATAAACCCAGTACTAAATGGTTTCAGACTCAAAATCATTAACAAAATGAAAGCATATTTTGAAAGCATGTTTTTGAGCAAAATAGAAATTTCAATATTTTAACTTCTGAATATAAGGTAGAAATAATTTTTACCTGGGGGCCTATAATAGGCTTGTTATTATTATGAAGAGTGTTTTAGTCTGCAGTTATAAACAATCAGTTTAGAAATGCAAATGACAATTCTCCAGTGAGCATGACTATGGCATTTTATGAACAATTTTATCAAAATTAGAATGTCTAAAAATGGAAAAACTTTCCAAAAATATTAGTAATTTTTTATACATTGTCTTCTGTTATAGAGTTAATTTCTAACATAGACTTTGCCACGTGAAATAAATATAGCAGACCAATGACATTTATGGATTTCATATGACTAGTTTGACTATTATAAGTGATCTGAGGGATCCTCACCACAATTTTATAGAACAAAGTAATTGTGCACTTCAAGGAAGAGAGGCAAACCAACTCACCACAAGGTGACCTTCCAAATGTGTATTTTAGGGTCACTTTTCTTATTCTTTATTCTTTGAAAACAGAAACCTGGTATTTAAAAAAGGCTAATCACTAGTTCTAATGATGGAAGTTAAGAGATCTAAGTGGTTGATGATTTTTGTGCTACAAAATAGCAGTTATCATAAATCAAAGAAACTGACAGTGATCTGGATCAATGGAGTGAATAAGGGCACTTATATTTTATATATCAGGATGAAGTGACATGGGATCCAAAGACCAAAAGTGGTATCACAGCTTCATGATGTAGCTGAACCTCATTTCAGGATAAGAGATTATGAAGCCGCCTCTAGGTTGCTACTTCTCAAACACATCCAAAGAGTAGTAATATAGTGGCTAAAATACAATGCCAAATTCTCACTGACATTTTTCTAATTAGTAAGGTATGAAATCTAACTTGTTAATTTTATAGGTTTGTTTTCCGCCAAAGGACTCAAGAAATTATTTTCATTTTGAAATTTTAAAATAAAGGCCTATAAACATTTTTATTTTTCCTGAAATGGTTCTGCACAAAAATGTTGCTCATTGCTGTCTAACCAAAAATTTTTTTAAAGTAATTTCATAGTTAATTTATGGCATGAAAAGTGCACAGGAAATATCAGAAAATTTTTCATTTTTTGTCAAGCTAGATGTCTAGTTAAAACATTTCCATATTTTCCAAGGTGACTTGTAAAAATTTCCAGGATTTGCAATATTTTATTAAGTCTGATTATGACATGCTGGGAAATGAGAAGGTTTGCTACAATGGAAATCCATTTTATTTTGGTCAGTATATTTAATTACATTTTTAGAACATTTAATTCAAGTTTTAGAAGACTTCTAACCTTATTTTTTTGTTGGCTAGTTTTAGGCAACCTGCCTGTCAAAATTGTAAAGGCAATTCTGTTAAGACTTTGGAACTGAAAACCATTTTGGGGGGAAAAATGCTTTTTAACTATCACTATATTCTAAGCTTTCCACCTGTATGCAAAACTCTAAAGATCCAGCTTTTGGTTTTTAAATTCACAGTTTCCAAAACTCAGCAGGCAGTTTTATGCTAAAATCCTAATTTAGGGATGGAAAAGAAAAGAAAAGAAAAGATCTGTGATAGTTAAATTAAGATTGGTTCTGCCATAAGATGCTCAAAAAAAAAAAAACCTGTTAATTTTAATATACAAGTTGAATTGTCATTTCTACAAATGTAATTTTAAGTTAAATGACAATGTTTAAAAAATGAACAAAAATTTAAATTTTAAACTTTTCTTTTACAATGAAGGCAGACAAAACAGAACAAACATGACATCAATGATAAACTAGTAAAATACACTAAGTCCAATAAAAGATGAAGAAACTACAAGGAGGAACTAGAATGGAAAATAGGCTACAGGGACTGTATGGGTTTATTAACACAAAGAATTTTTGAGTCTGGCCTAAATAATTAATTGCCTTTGACATCATTTTGCTTTCCCTTTGTTAAAGTAAATTTTTCTCAAAGTCAGCAATACCTTGTCTACCTGTCCTGTCTGGGAGACTGAAAGATAAAGGTCTGTAAGAGAGAAGAATGGGAAAGAGCTAGAAAGATCAGGATGTTCGGAAAAAGAGGACTGACTTTAAAAAATAGTGACTAAATTTAGACCCATTTACCCATCTTAAAAAATAACATGAAATACATAAAAGCTACCAAGTCTCCACAGCCCCACCCCTCTTCCTCCACCCCCAGGGAGTCCTTTATATTCCAGGGTGCCTTTTACACTTCCCCCAAATCCAACCAGCCTCCCAGTTTAAACCCTCCTTTCCCCAGATGCCAATGTTATAACCCATTCTTCTATTAAAATAGAATAGAGGAAAATACATTCAGAGATTATCTTTGCTTCACCTCTCTTTAAGCATCTAGGAGATCTTTGCTTCTACTTGTCTAGGTTTTGGGAATTAAACTGATCGATCCACTTTCATCCATAACTGGAAATATACTACCATTAAGACAATAAAATCTCCAATTTCTGAAAAATTAAAGCCACTTAGATATTATATTTTAAAAGTTGTTTCAGGCTGTATTACAGCTTCCAAACTCAGCAGGCAATTTAATGTTAAAATCCTAATTTTAGAGATGGAAAAGAAAAAGAAAACATCCATGAGAGTTAAATGAAAACTGGCTGATTTTTTGAAAGGCAAAACAGGATGATTTTTAAAAGATTAATACTGTTTCTAAATATTACTTAAATGAATTAAAAAGAAACATAACTAATTCTTATCATCAATCACTGCACTCTAGATTTTAATTAAGTCTTTCTTGGTAAATTTTTGCTTACATAATAAATCATAAGGAGTCAGATTAATTAAAAGCTTATATTGTGTTTTCAAATAATTTTGTATTATTCTGCAGAGTCATATATCTGCTAGATCTAACTAGTTTAAGTAACATGGAAATGGATCCCATATGAACATTTTTGTTATTTGAATGTGTCTGGAATAAAATTGGTAGCCTTCCAAACATACTTGAATATATGCAAATTACCATAAAATTAGGCAAAGTCAACAAAAAAATTTTCCACATTTCTTAAATGCAATCAAATCAAAATGGTCTGCCTTTGATTCAAAATCCTATTTTATAACTAAAATTTTAGCAGATATTGAATGTAAAGAAACACTTGATAAATGTATAATATTGTGGTTTATCCCCAGTAAAAGGATTAAAGACACATTTTCTTGTAAAGGACAAAAAGAAAAACTAATTTGGTAGTAGATAACAAATGATTTATACATGATAAAATATGATCAACAGGTGAATAATAGAAGTATTCACCAGCATTCTAAACTACTTTAAAAGGCACTGTTTCTGCGAATGGAATTTTAAAAGTTATAATATTCTTATAACCATTTCAATCCATAATGTAAATTCTGTGTTTACTGCTCTTTGTGGATTAAAAAAAAACAACTCATTAATAAAGTCTCACTGGATGATGCAAAAGCAAATATACATTATGCAATTATTATAGGTCATTTGTGACTTTTGTCAATACTATACATAGCACATTAAGGAGCAAAAGAAAAAGAAAAGAGGACACCACCAATGGAAAGGAGTTAAGTACCTGGAAATGTGAAAATTCCAAACAAATGATCAATATGTTTATAGAGATGATTATAAATAATTAACAAACAATCAGGTATCCACTAATTTGAGGCTGATTATTAATAGATTGCTTCACTGTTTGTCCCATAGTATCTAAAATCTATAAACATATAATTTTGTAAAGCAATGTTTAACAGATTCCATACATTTCAAGTTATCACTTTAAGACTTTAAAACTACAGCTTAGGCTCTAAGTAAAAATCTTTTACTATATTAAAGGATATTTTGCAAATCAACTATACTAAATAATATACTGCAAGTATTCTGAGTCCTATTCCTTGTCCTACGACAAAATTTTCCATATTAACCTAGTTTATGTTTCCCCAAATTCAAAAACCAATACTTAAAAAAATTGGCCATAGAACACACAAAATATATAAGGTTACTTTAAAAAGCCATAATTTTAAGTTTTTCTTCACCAAACAAGCTTTGCCTTTTCCAACAAATTAGGGTAAAAAAGAAGCTCTTCCTTTTGCAACAAATTGAGGTGAAAAAGTAAGATAAAGAGAAATGCAGGACAATATTAATTTTTTTTTTTTACATGGGCAGGCACCGGGAAACAAACCCAGGTCTCTGGCATGGCAGGTGCAAACTCTGGCAGTGAGCCACTGTGGTCCACTCAGGACTATATTAATTTAAAACAGAACACTGAAAAGTGTTTCTATACAAACTTCAACTGTTTCTAACCCCTAAATTTCAGATTTACCCATCAACCTGTGTTTCATTCAATTCAAATGAGCATATATATCATTATGTTAAGTAGAGCCTTTAAAATGCCAAGAAGATAAAAATTCTTCAGAACTCACCTTTTATTATATTAATGCTGGAATATTTACTTTAAATCAACCAAACCTCTAAACTTGTACTAATAATTATAGATAAAATTTGTTTTTCCAATCTGAGTTAATGACTATAAATACCAAAGGTAAGAAGTGTCCTAAACAAATACACAATTAAATGGGATACTGAGATTATCCACCTTTCTAAACCTTTGCAATAGTAATAAGAATGAATCCAAAATAATGTGAACTTGAGTAGCTCAGCTATAGCAACTGTTGCTGATATTCAGCTTAATATTTGAGGACAGTCACTAAAATTCTAAAGGGTTTTATAACACTAAAGTACTGGTTGGTCATTCACCCTAACAGCACAAAATCAGCCATCTATATCAAACCAAATCTTTCTCTTATAGAATGCAATAAAAGACATAAATACATGTATAGCTGGTCCATGACCTTTCTGAAGGACCCAGAATTAAAAGATTAAGGGAATGAATCTATTTTTCCAATGTGTACTCAGAATTGATAAGCACATACTATAACTTACAGCATTATTTCCTCACGAGAATTCCACCTCTTCTCCTTTCCCCTTCCAGAAATAGTTTTGTAACAATAACTTGATACATCCTTAAGATATCGGTACTAGGATTTCCCAAATATTAGATACCGTTGTTAAAATAAGTATTTTTTTAAGCATTAAGAATATGGAATTGCGCTTATAACACAAGGCAGTTACAACTGTGGCTATAAGAAATCACAAAGCCATCTGGAGGATAGCAGTGACAGAACACTCAACTACCAAAATGTGTATACTTCTTTTTTTTTTTTAAACAGAATAAGCATATCAGCTATAACTAAATATGGTACTGAAGAACGAACAGTGAAAGCTACAAATCATGAATAATTATGATCAGGTTTAGATCTTCATTAACCAGAGCATTTCCCATTCTTACCTCAGATTTCTCCAGTTTATTTTGTGCATCAATTTGGGTAACAATCTCATTCATGTTGGTCTCCAATACCATTCCCCCCATCACCATTTCTGCAAGAATATTGTGAACCTAAAGGAAAAATAACACATACTCAAAAAGAAAACTCACTAAAAAAAGTTTCATGGCACCAGTTTTTGTTTCAAATTCTGTTACGTCATTTTATAAATAGGAGCTATGAAGATTTATACTGAGGGATCATAATCTACTTTCATTAATACTTAGAATTCAGGCAGTCAACTCTTTAAGCTAAGTTTAAAGGGCCATAAAACAAAGATAACAATAGTACTTCCTTCTAAGGAATGTTGAAAAGATTAAATGAGGTAAGCCACTGAAACTGCCTAAAACAAAGAAATGCTCTACAAATATCAGTTACCATTATTATTGTATCAAATTTAACATTAAAGAAGATTTACAAGGGTTTTTTATACCAGATTCTTAGCCAACAATTACAAGGTTATTTTACATACTTATTCAACGTACTTAATGAAGCAATACAGTACTACTGCAAACTCTAGATTTTTTTTAAAGGAAATGCTCCTTTATTTTGAGTACTTTTGTGGCACTTTTACCTCCAAAACCTCTATATTTGTATTATTTAAATTTCTTATCAAACACATTTTACAAAAACTAATAATAGTGCCTTCCATTGGGGAGGAAAAAGATAACCCAGAAGTTTGTGTCATATTTACTGAATCAAAAGATTGACAACTCAGAGCTTAATGAATTAGGTTTCAAAGAACAGAATACTCTAAATTTTTTTTAGATAGCATGCTGGGTAAGAATGGAGGCCCGCGGTATGCAGGGAGACTGCTAGGGAAGATGGCAGAGTAGGGAGCTCAGTCCTTCCACCAAAACAACTATTAACAGGCAAGAACCATCTGAAACAACTATGTTGAAACTACAGAGGACAGAACACTATACAACATCCAGCGAAGAGTGGAAAGAAGAGGCTGATCAATTAGGGTAAAAACTCATAAACTGCTCTTTTTGTTTTAAGGGTTACTGTCACCCCTCCCCATTCTCAAGACACAGCACTCTGGGATCTAGTCTCTGGCTAGCTGCTACTGAAAGCAAGGGACATAAAAATCCTCTTCTCCAAGAAAAAGGGTGTACATGACTGGACAATAATCCTGGCTTTTGATGAGCGAATTTGGATTGCTGGGTTCTGGCTATGAGGGCAGCTACTGTTTTACCTGCCCTGGACAGGGGGCAAAGGTGGTGGAGATTTCAAGACACATGGCTTCACAAGGACTGAAGAAGAAAGTTACCTGTAGAGTTGTATTTGCTGGGTAGACCAGGAAAGCTCAGTTTTGGGGAGCCATCAGAGAAATTTTGGGTGCCCTTCCTAACACCCTCTCTCTATGGCACTTTGGAGCCAGTCTGAACATTTCATGGGTCTCTGGCCCTGTTCTGACTGGGAAAGACCAAATTGAGAGACTCCTTAAGGTGTGACCCTCCTCCCAGAATTTGCCCTCCAGGCAAAAGCTGTCTGAGACAATGAAAGGAGTGTAAAAATCTATAGAAGGGAAGAGTCTAGGACAAAGGTTCACAATTTCAGATACCCAGGAGAGGGAGGTTTGCCCCCTGGGAAGCAGAGGAGCCAACTAAACTCCTTTTTTAAACAGGGAAACTCTGAAACAACTAACAAGAAAAAGCCCTGGACAAGACAGAGGCTTCCTGACAGAAGGGGTGAAGCTCAAGAAAATCTCCGTTTTATCTCCACCTGGTTAAAAAAAACATCAAACAGCTACCCCAGGGTTTAAATGCTAATTCCAGAACTAACATTTTAAAATACTAAAATGCACATTGTGGGAGAAAAGCATAAAGGATGAACAAAGAAACAAGAAATGAGTGTTCATCCAGAGAAAGAGGATAAAAACACAGAAAACACCAATAAAGGTGATGAGAATGGGGACATGACGAACAAAGCCTTTAAAAATAACACATCTTAAAAATGCTTAAGGAGATAAAGGAAAGTACAGAGAAAGAACTACAGGATTATCAGGAGAACAAGTGTACAATGTAAGAACATAAGTAAAGAGACAAATTTTTAAAAGGAACAAAACAAAACAACTGGCACTGAAGACCACAATAAACCAAAATGAGAAAATGCACAGAAGGGTTTCAAAGCAGAATGGAGGTGGCAGGAAAAAAAAAATGAGGAACTTGAAGAAAAGACACTTGAAATGAGTCAGGCTGAGGAGCAGAAAGAAAAGAGACATATTAAAAATGAAAACAGTCTAAGATAGCTATGGGACACCATAAAGCACACCAACATATGCCTAATGGGGGTCCCAAAAGGAGAAGAGAGAAAGGGGCAAAAGGAATAGTCAAAGAAAAAAATGACAGAGAATGTCACAAAACTGGCGAGAGATATGACTAAACACATCCAAGAAGCTCAGAGAACACAACACCAAACAGATAAACATGAAGAAAAATACATGCTCTCATATACTGATTACACTACCAAATGCAATGGACAGAAAGTTCTGAAAGCTGTAAGACAAAAGCAATGTGTTATGTTCAAGGAAATCCCAATTACATTGAGTACTGATTTCCCATCAGAAAACAAAGAGGCAAGAAGTCAGTGGGTTGAAATACTTATGTCACTGAAGGAATATAATTGCCCACTAAGAATTTTATATTTGGAAAGATTTTTTTCAAAAATGAGGGAGAAAGTAAGACATTCTCAGATCAACAAAAGCTGAGGGAATACATCACCATCAGACCTGCTATACAAGCAATGCTAAAGGAAGTTCTTCAGATTGAAAGGAAAGGACATTAGACAGTGCTTCAAAGCAGCACAAATGAAGACTTGTAGTAAATATAATCATCTGGGTAATTATACATGCCATTATTACTGTTTACTATGAATCCCCTCTTTGTTCTTTCTACAGAAGTTAAAATGCAAATGCATAAAAAGTAATTATAAATCTAGGTTTTTGGACATATAAATGTTGAAAGTTATAAGTGGCAACAAGACAAAAAAATGCTGGGGAACAGAGGGGAATAGGAAAAATATATGTACATGCTATTGAAGTTAAGTTGATATCAAACCAAATATGTTATATAACATATAACCAAATGTTATGTTTGGGATGTTAAATTTTAACTCCATGGTAACTACAGGAAAACAGAAGAAAAATATTTCTAAATAGAAATAAGAAGGCACACAATACAGTATAACACTAAAAAGCAACTACATATAAAAGTAAACTTTAAGGAAAGTGAGGGAAAAAAAGATGTAAGACAAACAAAAGATAAATAGCAAGACAGCAGAATAAAAACATGTATTAATAGTAGGGTCTTTAAATGTAAATGGATTAAATTCCAGTCAAAAGGTAGATATTCATAGAATGGATTTAAAAAGCATGCTACAACTATATGCTGTCTGCAAGAGATTCAACCTTAAAGTCAAAGATAGAAGTAGGTTGACAGTAAAAGGATAAAAAAAATTTTACCAAGCAAGTAGTAACCGAGAGAGAGAGAGAGTAGCTATACTAATGCCAGATAAAAGAGACTTTAAGTAAAAAAACATTACAAAAGGAGGCTGGGCAAGATGGTAGGATGGTGAAGTTTGAAACTTACTTCGTCCTCAAGGGCAGCTAGTAAAAAGCCAGGAACCCTATGGAACAACCATTGGAGGAATATCAGTAACAAGGAAACAACAGAATCAACAAAACCAAAATTTGGTTCTTTGAAAAGATAAAACAAAAAGACAAATCTTTAGCTAGAATGACAAAGAAAAAAACAGAGATGATACAAATAATGATAATGAGAAATGTTAATAAGGAGGAAGTTACTACCAACTTTGTGGAAATAAAGACTAGAAGAAGACACTATGAACAACCAATAAATTAGGTAATCTAGATTAAATGGACAAATTCCTACAAACACAAATATTACCTACATTGAATCAAGAAGAAATAGAAGATCTCAACAAAAAATTACTAGTAAAGCAATTGAGTCAAGTAATCAAAAGGGAAAGCCCAGGTCCAGATGGCTTCACAGGGGAACTCTATCAAACATTCCAAGAAGATTTAACTCCAAATCTGCTCAAAGTTTTCCAGAAAACTGAAGAGGAGGTAACACTCCCTAACTCATTCTACTAGGACAATATCATTCTCACACCAAAGCTAAATAAAGATACCACAAGAAAAGAAGATGACAGACCAAAATCTCTCATGAATATAGATGCAAAACACCCTCAACTAAATACTAGCAAGCCAAATCAAATATCATATTAAAATAATTACCTACCATGATCAGGTGGGATTTACCCCTGGTATGCAAGTTTGGTTCAACATAAGAAAATCAATTAATATAAAGCACCACATTAACAAAATGAAGGAAAAAAAAAACACATGGTCATCTCAATTGGTGCAGAAAAGGCCTCTGACAAAATACAGCATCCTTTCTTAGTAAAAACATTTAGAAGACTAGGAATAGAAGGAAACTTCCTCAACATGATAAAGGGCATAAATTAAAAGCCCATGACTAACATCCTATTTCATAGTGAAGGACTGAAAGCTTTCACTCTAAGACCAGGAACAAGACAAGGATGTTCACTACCACCACTGATATCAACATTACACTGAAATTCTTGCTGGAGCAATTAGGCAAGATAAAGGAATAAAAGACATCTAAATTGGAAAAGAAGAAGTAGAACTTTCTCTATTTGCAGACAATATAATTCGATCTACAGAAAGTCCTGAAAAATACACAACAAAGCTCCTAGAGCTAATAAATGAATTTAGCAGCAAGGTAGGGTACAAGATGAACACACAAAAATCAATAGTGTTGCTACACATAAGCAATGAACAACTGGAAGAAGAAATCAAGGAAAATTTCTATTCACAATAGCAATTAAAGACTCAAATATCTAGAAATCAACTTAACAAAGGATGTAGAGGACATGCACAGAGAAAACAACATAAAATTGCTAAAAGAATTTAAATAAGACCTAAACAAATGGAAGGATTATCTGTGCTCACGGATTAGAAGACTAAATATTGTCAAGATGTTAATACCACCCAAAGCAATTTATAAAGTCAATGCAATGCAATCCCAATCAAAATTCCAACAACCTTCTTTGCAGAAATGGAGAATCCAATCATCAAATTTTATATGGAGAGGTGAGGAGCCCAAATAGCTGAAGCCATCTTGAAAAAGAAGGACATCAGAGGACTCATACTTCTGGATCTTAAAATGTATTTCCAAAGCCACAGTAATCAAAACAGCATGGTATTCCACAAGGACAGACATATAAACCAAGGGAATAGAATTGAGAGCTCAGAAATTAACTCACACATTTACAGCCAACTGATTTTTGATAAGGTCACAAAGACTACTCAACTAGGAAAGAATAGTGTCTTTAACAATTAGTGGTGCTGGGAAAAATCCATTTACAGAAAAATAGAAAGAGGACCCCTACCCCACAACATATATAAATATCAACTCAAAATGGATCAAAGACCTAAATATAATAGCTAGAACTATCAAACTCCTAGAAGAAAACATAGGGGAGCATCTTCAGAACATTGTATTAGGCAATGGTTTTTTAGACTTGACACCCAAAACAGAAACAACAAAAGAAAAAACAACTGGGACCTCATCAAAATTAAAAGCTTCTCATCCACAAAGGACTTTATTATGAAAGTATTACAACCTACACTATGGGAGAAAATATTTGGAAACCACATATCTGAAAAAGGATTACTATCCAGTATTGATAAAGGAATTCTTTAACCAAACAACAAAAAGAGGAATAACCCAATTTAAAAATGGTCGAAAGACTTGAACAGAGGGCCACGGTGGCTCAGCAGGCAAGAATGCTTACCTGCCATGCCAGAGGACCCCGGTTCGATTCCCGGTGCCTGCCCATGTATTAAAAAAAAAAAAAAAGACTTGAACAGACATCTCTCCAAAGAAGATATACAAATGGCCAGAAAGCTCAGGAAAAGATGCTCAACATCATTAGCGATCATGGAAATGCAAATCAAAACCAAGAGATACCATTTCACACCATCAGAATGGCTGTTAACAGAAAATAACAAGTGCTGGAGAGGATGGGAGAAGTAGGAACACTCATTTATTGCTGGTGGCAATGTAAAATGGTACAGAGCTGCTGTAATCTAGTTTGGCAATTCCTTGGAAAGCTAAGGATAGAAGTGCCCTATGATCTGGCCATTCCAGTACTAGTATATACTCATGAGAACTGAAAGCAGGGGCTCTAACAGAAGTTAAGGCTTAAAAAATTGTACAGGGTCCTATTTGGAATGATGGAAATGCTTTGGTAATGGATGGTGGTGATAGTAACACAACATTGTGAACACAAATTAATACCATTGAAATACATATCTGAATGTGATCAAAGGGGGGGAGGTGTTGGATTGTACATATAGTAGTAAAATGAAACTTTAAAAAAAATCCATGAAACTGTACTATACAGACAGTGAACTCTAAGTTAAACCATGGATCTTAATTAATAGTACATTTATAAAAAGGTACTGTCATTGATGGTGGCAGATGTACCACACGAATTCAACTGAAGGTGTTACTGGTGGGTGGTGTATGGGAGTCTGGTATTTTATGCATGACTGTCCTGTAAACCCACAACTTCTCTAATAATGGAAAAAAAGAAAAAATAGGAATGGAGGTTCTGAAACTAGACAAGGATAAATGCAGGCTCTACCATTTATTAGTTATATGCACTTGAGCAGTTACTTTAACCTCTGTTAGTCTGACAACTGATTTGTAAAATAGAGACAGAAATAGTATAAGCATCTCATAGGTTGTGGTAAAATTAAATGAAATAATTTGTGTGAAGTATTTAGGACACTATGTATCAGCTATTATAAGGTTATTTTTTTTCAACAAAAACTTTTTTTTGGATTAAATTTATAATTATATTGTTCAATTCTCATTCCTTTAGACGATTTCACATAAATATATTCATGATTTTTAAAATATCCTATTATCATTAGTTACCAAATGTTCATTTTTGGAAGATAAACACCTCATGCACAAAGTCTGAAAAAAGATTTATATAAAACTACTTTCCTATGCCAAACACACATACATATACACATACAAACATAAATACATACCCAAACCAGAAACTACAACTGTTCTGAAAATTAATGTTAAATATCACCACTTTCACTAGTAACATAACTGATACTAGATACCATTTATTAAAACTATGCTCTGTCATTGTACTCGTAGTACCTAACTTAATTTTCACAGTAACCTTTGTTACAGCTAAGAGAATAAGCCAACTTACTTAAAGCATGTAAGTTAATATGTGGCAAAGTAAGGATTCAAACCTGAGTGACTCAAGTCCAATTCCTTGCTTTCTTCCATAATAATGAATGCAATTGTTACAACTAAATAACTTTTAGTCATAATCTATGAAAATGCAATTAATGGTCAAGAAAATGATTAGGTGATAAAATAAAATTAATAGGTACTATATACAAGAAGAGTATTCAGGAAGGCCATTGCCAAAGGACAGCAATTCATTAAAACTTCTGTTTTAGCTGTAGAACCTGCCCCTCTTTAAAAAAAAAAAACAAACACAATCTCATGAGAAAGCAAAATCTGTAAGGCTAATAAAGTTAGAGCAACTCCCCAAACCGCACTTTGCTTGGTCTCCCTTGTAGATCCAAAACCTCCTTATCCATAGTATTCTGCATACTATCTTTCCAGAAACACCTCAGAAAACCATCTATAAAGCCTTATATTAGTGAAAACCATATACATCAGTATTGTAGAAGTTTCTACCTAAACACAGTTTAGAGTTATCACAATATGGGTGGCCTGCAAATGTGGGTAGTACCCAAGGAAATCTATGAATTTATGTCAATTTAAGAAATAAGGACAAGGATGCAAATTTGTGCATCAAAACAAAAATAACTCCTATGAAAGCACATTCAGAAATCTTCAGAAGAGACAGAGAATCTATAAAGGGTCTTATAAAGGAAATATAATTCCAATTATTGTAAAGATAATAAATGCCTAAAAATGGTATTTTTGTTGAGGAAGTATGATACATTAGGTGACAATTCAGGGAAATAGACATGTACAGGAATGAGAATTATTATCAAGGTGATGACAATTAAGGTGGAGTATGTCACATGTGAAGAGGAAACTTAAAAGCTGAATATGACATGTACAGTGATAGAAGGATTCATGTTCCAAGACTTGGGGAAAATTTTTTGGCAGACTAAGTAAGAGACAGAGGATGATTAAAAACTCTGCTTTTTAGCTAAGCCTAACTCATATTGTTGACATATTTCCACATTTTGTTTTATAAATGTTATTCAAAACAGATTTTTATGGAAATAAAAGAGAGGGTGACAATATGCTTATAAGACAACTAATCAATGAAACTGCTTTGATGTTGTGATGGTTAAGTATATGTGTCAACTTGGCTACATAATGGCGTCCAGTTAGGTTAAGAAAGCAAAGAGGGATGTACCTAAAACTACTGAAATATGTTCCAGTACCCTTGATTCTTGAAGAAGACCATATAACCATATAGCTTTTAAAATGTGACTGTGTAGGGCAGTGCAATGGTGGCTCAGTGGCAGAATTCTCAACTGCCATGCTGGAGACCTGGGTTCGATTCCCGATGCCTGCCCATGCAAGGAAAAAAAAAAGTGACTGTGTAAACGTGAAAACCTTGTGTCTGATATTCCTTTTATCTAGGATATAGACAGATGAGTAAAAAAAAAATTAGGATAAAAAATAAATAATAGAGGAAGATAAAGGGTAAAAATGAGGTAGATTGAAATACTGTGGGTCAATGAGAAGGAGAGATAAGGGGTATGGGAGGTGTGAGTTCTTTTTTTTTCTTTTTATTTCTTTTTCTGGAGTGATGCAAATGTTCTAAAAATGATCATACTGAAGAATACACTAACTGTGATGATATTGTGAGCCACTGATTGTATAATACAGTTGGACTGTATGTGTGTGAATATTTCTCAATAAAAATATTTAAAAAAAAAGAAAGAAAGTACTAGCCTGATTGTTACTGTGAGGGTATTTTATAAATGGATTTAAATCCACTGAATCAGCTCCTTGCATCTATCGCTGATTACATCTACAATCAACAAAGGAGACTGCCTTCAGCAATGAGAGAATCTCCTCACCCAATCAATTAGAGGCCTTAAAGGGGGAATGAGGATTTCAGTCATCAGAAAAAGAAGATTTTTATCTCTACTTCAGCCAGCAGCTTCTCCTAAGGAATAAAATGATACCTTCATCAGTTTCCAATTTGCTCCCAACTTGTGGCCTGCCCTACGGAGTTCAGACTTGCCAATTTTCCACAGTCACATGAGCCAATTCATATAATAAATCTCATAACATTTACATATACATAGATGTGTGTGTGTGTGTGTTTATGCTGTGGGTCTGTTTCTCCGGAGAACCCTGACAAAGATGTTCACCTGAAATAAAGAGTTCAATGAGTTTTTACCATTTTTTCTGGACTTTCATTGTACTTAAATGTGGAAAGGAGTGAATATCATATTAATGATGTAGACTGCTTTTTCTGGCAAGAGTATTTTAGATGTGCCCTATCTACCTTACCATATAGCTGCTTCTGGATGTAGATCATGACTTATATATTTAGTTTTTGGGCATTTCTAAAACATCATTATAGGCACACAGTTAAAATTTTAAGTCATTTGTATGAATACTCTGTACCACCCACTGCTTCTGTTTTTAGGTCCCCTCTATCCAATACAGTTAATCCATATTTAATAAAGACACAGATAATCATAGTTAAATGTATGATATATTCTTTTAGAAAACTTATTATGGACATATTTGTTATATGTATGTAAGTATATTTAATTTACACAAATGGAATCATAGCATATATATTACTTTTACTGCTCTGCAAGAAAATAAAGAATAGATTGAAAGGCAGAGGTAGAAGAGGAAGAAGATGTAAATCATGGAAACCATGAAAGAAACAGGTATAAGATATATATTGTTCTAGTTTGATAGCTGCCAGAATGCAATATACCAGGAAGGGAATGGCTTTTAAAAAGGGGAATTTAATAAATTGCTAGTGTATACTTTTAAGGCCAAGAAAATGTCCCAGTTAAACAAGTCTATAGAAATGTCCAATCACAGGCATCCAGGGAAAGATACCTTGATTCAAGAAGGCTGATGAAGTTCAGGGTTTCTCTCTCAAGTGAAAAGGCACATGGTGAACATGGCATCATCTGCTAGCTTTCTCTGTTGGCTTCCTGTTTCAGGAAGCTCCCCGGGAGGCGTTTTCCTTCTTCATCTCCAAAGGTCACTGGCTGGTGGACTCCACTTCGTGGTGCTTCTGCTCTCTCTGAATCTCTTTCTTTCTCCAAAATATTTCCTCTTTTATAGGACTCCAGAAACTAATCAAGACCCACCCAAATGGGTGGAGACATGTCATCACCTAATCCAGCTTAACAACCACTCTTGATTAAATCACATCTCCAGAGAGATGATCTGATTACAGTTTCAAACATACAGTATTGAATAGGGATTATTCTACCTTTATGAAATGGGATTTAGATTAAAACATGGCTTTTCTAGGGGACATACATCCTTTCAAACAAGCACACACATACACACACACACACACATGTATGTATGAAAATGACCAATGTAACAGTGGTAGCAAGAGCAAACAAAAATTCCAAATTGTAAAATGGTGAATCTACTCTATGAATTATCATATACTTAAGAATGAAAAAAATCTTCAGGTTCCTGAAGATTTCAAGATAGGTCATTAAATGAAAAAAAAAAAAGCACAGAACAGTAACAATAGCTATGATCCCACTAATGTTAAAAAAAAAAAAATCATGTATACACACACTGCACTGGGATATGCCCAGAAATTCCTAAACAGTAACCCAAATGCTTTTTAATAGAAACTACATATTTAAAGAACGGGACTTGAGGATTAAGGAAGAATGGGGACTGACTTTTAATTTTATAGTCTTCATTTTGAAAAATTTGAACATGTTCATAGTTACTCTAAAAAAAGAAAGGGATCATGTCAATGACGCAGAGGAATGATATGAAAGTTCTAAACCAAAGGAATGGCTGCGTACACACTTAAATTATTTAAGAGGTTAAGAAGCAGCATTATAAAGATGCTGAATATTTATTGATGGTAAAAAAAAGGCAAGCATTCTATTATTGATGTGTTTAAATTGAAAAAAATCTACTATATACATGTCTTTGCAGAACGTGGAAATTTGCTTAAAACTACTAGAATATATTCAATATTAAATGATCTCATTGAGACTCAAAATATAAAGTATGTTTTGGGTATCCAATAAATATCAAATATATTTTTCCCTTAAAACCATTTATATCAATTAGCTTAAAATTCAAAAGTTAAAAGATAAGACATTACTTTGCATTCAACAGTATTCACTACTACATAGTTTGTACTGAATATTTACATATAGTGCTTACAGACAGTGGTGTATTAGCTTACTGAATAAAGTCTACACAGTCAATGGAGAATAGGATGAAGATTAAATCATGCACATTTCACTTTTTAACAGTTACAAGTCTTCTACTAGACTGAACTAAGAATCTAAAAAAGTATTTTGAAAAAGGAAAGAACAAAGTAAAACTATTTAGATTCCTTTCTATGGATTATTACCTATTTTCAGGGAGCACAAAAGTTATTTTCCTATCACTTATGCTGGAAATGAGGTCCTCCACACGAAACATTTTAAAATTTGATTACAATAATATCTGATTATAGAATGGTAAAGTATGGCATATCCATTCTACTCAACACCTCACTTAAGAATGAAGTTGGTGGGCAGGCCACGGTGGCTCAGCAGGCAAGAATGCTTGCCTGCCATGCCAGAGGACCCGGGTTCGATTCTCAGTGCCTGCCCATGTAAAAAAAAAAAAAGAATGAAGTTGGTATATATGCACTGACATGGAAGGATCTAAAAAGAGATGAAGTGAATAAAGCAAGACATTATGTGAAATCAAAACTCACTCACTGAACAAAAACAACCATACCATTGAAAATACATTAAGAAAAATATGGAAGCCTATATATCAAAATATTAAGACATTTATTTTAGAGAAACAGTGTGGGATGTGGGTGGGTGCATATAAGAAGGGGGACAAGGGGCAGGCCACGGTGGCTCAGCAGGCAGAGTTCTTGCCTGCCATGCAGGAGACCCTGGTTTGGTTCCTGGTACCTGCCCATGTTAAAAAAAAAAAAAAAGGAAGGGGGACAACGTATGAAGGATTTTTCTGTTTAATCACATGGCGTTCAGTACTGTGTGACTTCCTCATTTTGAAAAAAAAGATATGTATTATAATTGTAATTTTAAAATGATAAAATATTTAACTATTGATAACACTGATTTTCCATGGTTGTGTGTGGGACAGAGAAAGAGACACACAGACAGACATATGCCTTCTTAAACCAACTGTAAACTACTTGAAGGCTGGGATAATGTCTTATCCTTCACATAACCCTTTAGACTGATAAACACTCAATAATTATTTGTGGCATGTGTTTCACAATCTCTTTCTTGTCTCCTTGAAAAAAGAAACTGAGAATTGGAGGATCCTCAAAAAATTAACACAACTACCATAGGACCTGACAATCCACCTTCTAGGTATATACCCTCCAAAGAACTAAAAGCAAGGACTCAAACAGATATTTTGATATCTGTACACCAATGTTCATAGCACATTATTCACAATTGCCAAAAAAGAGCCCAAAAGTCCATCAACAAATGAATGGATAAAAAAATATGGTATACCCATACAACAGAATATTATTCAGCCATAAAAAGGATGAAGTTCTGATACATGCTACCACACAGATGAACCTTAAGGACATTATGTTGAATTAAATAAGCCAGACATGAAAACACAGGTATTGTATGATTTCACTTAAATGAAATAAGTAGAATACACAAATTCTTGGAGACAAAAAGTAAAGTACAGAGTACAAGGGTAGGGTGGGGGGAAGTTGGGGGGTTGATGCATCATGGGCACAGGGTCTGTATTTGGAGGTGATGGAAAAGTTTTGGTAATGGATGGTGGGGTGGTGATGGTAGCACAACACTATAAATATGATTAATGCCAATGAATTGTATGCTTGGGAGTGGCTGTGATGAGAAATTTTATGTTGTACACTATATTACTACAATTAAAATTTTGAAAAAAGAGAGACTAAAAAGACAATGTCAATTAAATGCAATATATGATCCTGGACTGGATTTAATAAAGGAGGAGAAAATGCTCAAAAGTATATTATTGGAACAAATGGAAAAACTGGAATATAAACTATATGTTTTACATCAATGTTAAATTTCTTGAGCTTGAGAACTGTACTTATTATGATTACCTAAGTAATATCCTTGTTCTGAGGAACCTTATATGGAAGTATTAAGTGTTAATAGCGTATGATGTATGCAATCTAGTCTCATATGTTTAGAATATAGGTAGACAGACAGACAGATAGTATAAATGTGGCAAAATCTTAAAAGTTGGTAAACCTGGGTATATGAGTAGGGACTACTTTGGAGTTCTCTATTTTGTTTCTATATTATTTTTGCAACTTTTCTGTACCTTTGAAAATAAGTTAAAAGAGCAAGAGAGACAGTTGCATACCTGATGTAGGGAAAGAGAGAGAGAGAGAGAGGCTGAGGAAACAACTGAGCAGATAAAAGCCCTCCAGTCTTCTTGTTCTGGCTGTTTTCCCTAAAGGAAATACCCAGGATTACAAAGAAACCACAAGGTCTCCCAAAGGTTTGCTTGATTTGAAGAGCCTAGAATAAGCCAAACCTCTGTGCTTCAGACACTGGAGCTTGATATGGGCATGGCAGTTGTCAACTGTGTCTGCACGTGGAAGAAACCTGCCAATCTTTTTCCTGTTCACATCAAAGACAAATAGTCCAAAAACTAGGTCCAAGGGTGGGGAGCCAAGATGATCACTTAGTGAGGTGTAGGATTTAGTTCTCCCCTAGAGCAGCTTGTAAATAGACAGGAACAGTAAAGAACAACTGCTGGGGCCACGGGAGTGACTGGACAGACAGATTACCCCAGTCTGGACAAGCTGGACTGGCTGCGAGTCTACCCAGAACCGTGAGATTCCCAAGGCTGTGGTGGTCAGTGACCTTCTCCCACAGGCTACTTCCCAGAGGGGATAAGAAAGTGACTTTACTGGCTACAGGGGTTGAGTGCAATCAAGCTCCAACTGTGGAATCAATTAACAAATGCTGACTACTAAAAATAGGCCCCCAGCTCAGCTGAATCTCAAATAAAAGCTGAGGTTGCTGTTTTTTTGCCCCAGGGCAGAGGGGACAGGGATGACAGAAAAAGAAAAGAAAAAAAAAAAAACAGGTTTTCTGGATCAGACAGCACAAAATACTTGAAAGGGTCTGAGCCCTGAAGGAAAAGAGGGGGCACACAGGACCTGGAGATACAAAGAGCAACACCAACTTGAGCTCTTGATTGGCAAACCCAAGGAATGGTGGTCCTGATATGAAAAGGACTTTTTTTCTTTTCTTTTTTGTGGCTGTGTTTCTATGGTTTGACTGCTCTTTGGATACAGCTGCAGGAATCCTCAGGCTCCAACTGCCCCAGCTTTGGGCAGAATTAAACTTGTCTGAGAGTTTGTCTGGAGGCTATGCCTTACCCAGGAGAGGGCTGGGGTACAGCTCAGGTGTAATTGTTCCCTCAAGAAATTCAGACCCCAGGGTCTGGAAAAGTGATTAAAGCCAGCCTATAACCTCTCCTCTGTCTCAACCACATCCCCAGCAGGGAAAGTCTGCTGAAGTTAAAGTTACCACATCACCTTATGCTGGTGGGATTCACAGGCAGTCAAGAACCACATACGGGCAGGATAGGAAAAACAGAGTCTAGAGGCTTCATAGGAAAGTCTTTCAACTTGTTGTGTCTCACCCTCAGGGAAAACAGACACAGGTGACTCTTTCCTCCTGACAGGAGGCCAATTTGGTCTGGGAAAATCTGACTGGGGTCTATACTACCTAAGTAGACCCTCCTGGGGGGGGGGGGGGGGGGAAAGGTACCATACAGACAGGGCAAGAAACAAGAAAACAAGAACCAAAAAATTCTGATCTGTTAAACAAAACCTGAGCTAGAGGTCTAGAATAAGTTGAACTTGTCAAAGAACAGATAGAAAACAAAGTAATCCAGCAAGAAAATCCTAAGTTAAAAAAAAGTGAAAACAATCTCCATAAAAAAACTAATTAAGGAAATTAAATCCCTAGACACCAGCAAAAAATAACAAATCATATTAGGAAAACTGAAAATTTGGCCCACTCAAGGGAACAAACCAACAATTCAAATGAGTTACAGGACTTGAAACAATCAATTCAGAATGTTCAAACAGACATGGAAAACGTCATCAAAAATCAAATCAATGAATTGAGGGAGGATATAAAGAAGGCAAGGAACAAACAAAAAGAAGAAATCAAAAGTCTGAGAAAACAAAATCACAGAATTTATGCAAATGAAAGGAACAGTAGAAGAGATGAAAAAACAATGGAAGCCTACAATGTTAAATTTCAAGAGGCAGAAGACAGGATTAGTGAACTGGAGCACGGGACATCTGAAATCCAACAAGGAAAAGAAAATAAAGGGAAAAGAACAGAAAAATATGAAAAGGGACTCAGAGAATTGAATGACAACATGAAGCGCACGATATACATGTTGTGGGTGTTGCAGAAGGAGAAAAGAAGGGTAAAGGAGGAGAAAAACTAATGGAGGAAATTATCACTGAAAATTTCCCAACTCTTGTGAAAGACTTAAAATTACAGATCCAAGAAGCGCAACGTACCCCAAACAGAATAGATCCAAGTAGACATACTCCAAGACACTTACTAATCAGAATGTCAGATGTCAAAGAGAAAGAAAGAATCTTGAAAGCAGCAAGAGAAAAGCAATCCATCATGTACAAGGGAAGCCCAATAAGACTATGTGTAGATTTCTCAGCAGAAACCATGGAGGCGAGAAGACAGTGGGATGATATATTTAAGATACTAAAAGAGAAAAACTGCCAATCAAGAATTCTATATCCAGCAAAACTGTTCTTCAAAAAAGAGGGGGAAATTAAAACATTTTCAGACAAAAGATCACTGAGAGAATTTGTGACCAAGAGACTGGCTCTGCAAGAAATACGGGTGCACTACAGACAGATAGGAAAAGACAGGGGAGAGAGCTGTGGAGAAGAGTGTAGAAATGAAGACTATCAGTAAATGTAAAAAGAAGAAAAATTAGAGATGACATATAAAATCCAAAAGGCAAAATTATAGAAGAAAGTACTGCCCTTACAGTAACAACACTAAATGTTAATGGATTAAACTCACCAATCAAAAGACATAGACTGGCAGAATGGATTAAAAAACAGGACCCATCTATATGTGGTCTACAGGAGACACATTTTAGACCCAAGGATAAACAGGTTGAAAGTGAAAGGTTGGGAAAAGATATTTCATGCAAACAACAATCAGAAAAGAGCAGGAGTAGCTATACTAATATCAAACAAATTAGACTTCAAATGTAAAACAATTAAAACAGACAAAGAAGAACACTATGTATTTATAAAAGGAACAATTCAATAAGACATAACAATCCTAAACATTTATGCACCAAGCCAGAATGCTCCAAAATACATGAGGCAAACATTGAAAAGAGAAACAGACACATCTACCATAATAGTTGGAGACTTCAATTCCCCACTTCCATCAATGGACAGACTATCTAGACACAGGATTAATAAAGAAACAGAGAATTTGAAAAATACAATAAATGAGCTAGACTTAACAGACATTTATAGAATGTTACACCCCACAACAGCAGGATACGCCTTTTCCTCAAGTGCTCATGGATCATTCTCATGGATAAACCATATACTGGGTCACAAAGCAAGTATCAATAAATTTAAAAACACTGAAATCATACCAAACACTTTCTCAGATCATAAAGGAATGGAGTTGGAAACCAATAATAGGCAGAGTGCCAGGAAAGTCATAAATATATGGAGGCTCAACAACATACTCTTAAACAACCAGTGGGTCAAGGAAAAAATTACAAGAGAAGTCAGTAAATATCTCGAGGCAAATGTAAATGAAAATACAGCATATCAAAATTTATGGGATGCAGAAAAAGCAGTGTTAAGAGGGAAATTTATTGCCCCAAATGCCTATATCAAAAAAGAAGAAAGGGCAAAAATCAAGGAATTAACTGTCCACTTGGAAGAAGTAGAGAAAGAACAGCAAACTAACCTCAAAGCAAGCAAAAGGAAAGAAATAATGAAGATTAGAGCAGAAATAAATGAAATTGAGAACATGAAAACAATTGAGAAAAATCAACAAAACCAGAAGTCAGTTCTATGAGAAAAATCAATAAGATTGATGGACCCTTAGTGAGGGTGACAAAAAGAAGAGAAAGGATGCAAATAAATAAAATCAGAAATGGAAGAGGAGACATAACCACTGACCCCACAGAAATAAAGAAAATAATGAGCAGATATTATGAATAACTTTATGCTAATAAACTTGACAATGTAGATTAAATGGAGAATTTCTCAAAAGGCATGAACAATCAACAGTGACTTGAGAAGAAATACACGACTTCAACAAACCAATCACAAGTAAAGAAACTGAATCAGTCATTAAGAAGCTCCCCCCTCCCCCCCAAAAAAAAGTCCAGGACCAGATGGCTTCACATGTGAATTCTACCAAACATTCCAGAAAGAATTAGTACCAATCCTGCTCAAACTCTTGAAAGAAAAAGGAGGGAAAGCTACCTAACTCATTCTACAAAGCCAACATCACCCTCATACCAAAGCCAGACAAAGATATTACAAGAAAAGAAAACTACAGACCAATCTCTTCAGTGAATATAGATGCAAAACTCCTCAACAAAATTCTAGCAAATCGAATCCAGCAGCACATTAAAAGAATTATACACCAGGACCAAGTAGGATTCATCCCAGGTATGCAAGGATGGTTCAACATAAGCAAATCAATTAATGTAATCCACTATATTAACATATCAAAGCAGAAAAACCACATGATCATCTCGATTGATGCAGAAAAGACATTTGACAAAATTCAACATCCTTTCCTGTTGAAAACAATTCAAAGGATTGGAATAGAAGGGAACTTCCTCAACATGATAAAGGGAATATATGAAAAACCCACAGCTAACATCATCCTCAATGGGGAAAAACTGAAAACTTTCCGCCTAACATCAGGGACAAGGCAAGGATGTCCACTATCACCAATGTTAGTCAACATGATATTATATGTCAAAAACACTGAAAATTCCACAGCAAAACTACTAGAGCTAATAAATGAGTACAGTAAAGTGGCAGGTTACAAGATCAACACTCAAAAATCTG
>PVIY010028171.1:0-33420 GCA_004026745.1 Myrmecophaga tridactyla
GGGGGGGTGCGCCCACGGGGGCATCCAGGGGGGACGTGGGCACAGGGACCATGGCTCCGACCCGCCCGTCTGTTAATTTCCTTATTTGTTTTCACTTTGACTTCCTGACCCCAAAGTGGAGTCCAGGGCCTTAGTTGCCCGCGGAGGGCTCTGCGGAAAAGGCTGTGCACAGCTCATGGTCAGCACTCTGCAGCCATCGCTGTCCTGCTTCCCTAGTCTCTGTCGTGGGGCCGGCCACTTGCTCTGGTCCAGGGTCCAGACGGAAGGGGTCCACACGCCTCGGGCGCCTGCCCAGCCCAGGCTCGGCCTGAGTGTCCCCTTGCAGCTTGCTCCCGCCTGGAGGCCCGCACGGCCCTGCCACCCCCACTGCAGCCCCTCTGCCCGCCCCCACGCCCGGCCGGACAGAAGGACGGTCTTGTCCCTTGCCCAGGCCTGGGCTTGGTCCTGCAGGGCCCTTGGCCCTCCACCTGCCCCGGCTGGAGAACGCCCAGGGGGCTGCTGTGCGCTCTGCGGCCTGTGGCCAGCTCCAAAAGGCCTGCACCGTGCCCCTTCGCCTCTCCGGGCCGTGGACCCAGGGCTCTTGCGGGCTGTCGGGCCCTGGCATTTGCCTCTGCATTCCGTCTCCCCGAGCCCCGAGCCCGGCCTGTCCCTGCGGCCAGCAGCTCCCGGCTCGGCCATCGCGTGCCGACCCCCCGCTGAGCAGCTGCTTGGCAGGCGCGTCAGAGGCAGCTGGCGGGGCGGAAGGCCACCTTGGCAGAGAGCTGGAAGGTACCAGAAAGTGGGGAGCATGGTCAGGCCCGCCCGGAGACCCTGGAAAGTATTTTCCACCTGTCGTGCAACGTCCTCCTGTCCCCCCCTCCTGTTGGCTATTTTAACGGGCATCTCTGGACCACGGCCCTGTCTCTGAGTTTGCACATTTCTTTGAAGAAAATAACCTTCATTTAGATTATTTTCCAAAAAACCCTCCTAACACAACTGGAAAAAGTATTGAAGTATTCTTATTTCCATAAGATGGAAGAACCACTTTTATCTAGGCCAGATTTTGGATGCAGCTACTAGGTGGGAGGCCGAGGGGGCCTGGGGCAGGTGCCCAGGCCGAGGGAGGGCCTGTGGCGTAGAACAGCTGGCAGATTAAAAATATGGGGCAGAACTGCACATTTGTAACCTAATAAAACCCCACTGATAAAGCAAAATAAATAAACAAATAAAATAAAATAAATAAGGGCTGGAGGGGGAGAGAAAAAACATTTTAATTACTGATAACCAAAATACAATGAAAACATATAGAGAATTTTATTCATATTTGATGGTAAAACCAACTTTTCACTGCACAGATATTTGTGAAAGCATCCCAGGCCCAGTTTCTTTAATTGAAAAACAGGAGATAACATGGCCAAATGCCTCAATTCAAATATTCTAAAGTACACTGGCCACGTCTGGGGACTAAACAGTCAGCAGTGAGAAGGCTCAGATGAGCTTTAACGCACTCCAGCGACACCCTCTCCGCGAGCCCAGCGGGTGTGACTGGGCACTGGTGTAAAAGGTACCAAAACAGCTGGGTGGTTCTTTCTAATCGACGTTTGGGCCTCAGGGCCAGGCCAGACCAAAGAGCAGAGAATAATAGAGAAATGCACACACCGGTCATCTGCCTTCTTCACAGCAGGGGAAAGTCTTCATGCATGGAGCCTTGAATGGGGCGTGAGAGCTTGTTGGGTTGTTCAGGTTAGTGTGATGCCCTGATATATCCCAGAGTAATTTGGGCAGAGAATAAAAAAGTTTTGCAAAGTCCGCTAAAGGGACTGGGGAGAAAGGAAGAAAATTCAAGTTCCCCATCTGGGGAATTCCTGATATTCTTGCAAGCAGTGGGGACAACCAATTCAATAGGCTGAGCTTCAGTTTGGGGGTTCGCCCCTATGGAACTTAATCCTGCAAAGGAGAAGCTAAGCTTACTGATAATTATGCCTGGAGTCACCCCCAGAGAACCTCTGTTTTTGCTTCTCTTTCTAAGCCGACTCGGAAGGCGCACTCACTGCCCTCCCTGCTATGTGGGACAGGACTCCCGGGGATCAGCCAGGACCCAGCATCATTTAAATATTATTTTAAACATAATAATAAAAATAATAAAATTTAATAATAATAAAAAAGAGTCTTCATGTATGTATCTGAAGAGTGTTCTTCTTTCTTCTATTATAAGGGTTTCTTTTTATTAGTGCATCTTTCTCTTTATAAGTAGTTTACTTTTTCTATACGAAGCACAAACCTTCCCCAAGAGCTGAAGCCTGTTTGCCTTGTCTCTGTACAAGAAGAAAGGTACGTTGCAGAGGTCTAGTCTGTGTGGCTACTTTATGGGAATGTGCATGTTTTTAACACTCCACGGGCTGGTACTCAGGTAGGCTTGGAAGCAGGACGAGGAGCCTCCGGATCCACCCCACTTTGAAAGCCTTTCCCTTCCCCTTTCCTGTTGGTGACAAGGCAGAGTCTTTGCCAGGAAGCCATAATTTAATCCGCAACCCACCCGAATTCAAAGGCAAACCTCTCTGAAGGGAAGCCCTGGAAGGACTGGCAGGCTATGCGTGCTGGACGTGTCCGCCGGACACCGCCCTTTGTCACGGCTGCTCTTCTACAGCCGTTCACAAAAGTACCAGGTGGTGACACAGCCTCGGAAAAATACCCGCGCTCGGCGAGCGTCCAATGTCTTTTCCTCTCCTGTTCGTCAATACTACGGCAACTGCTTGCAAGTTTGTTTTCTACATAAAAATACAGGTGTCCCCGGGGAAGACAGCGGAGAGGAGTGGAGTGGGTGACCCCTGCTCCGAGGGGGGCTCGGGGGTCGGGACTGAGGCCCCGCGGGGGCCACCATGAGGGGACGGCGGTGGGAGGGGCTGACCGTCCTCCGTCCGGCTGCCCAGCTGCCGGTGGAGACCACCTTCCGCGGGTTGTGGTGGGAGCCCCGGGGGACCCCGAAGGCGGCACGATCGGCCCTGCCCTGGTCCATCCAGCCGGCCCGGCTTGCCGTCGTCCAGCCACGGCGGCCACGGCAGGGCCTCGGGAGCACCACCTGCTGGGCAGGGCGGGTAAGTGCAGGCAGCCGCGTCCTGTCTGCCTAGGTTTTATTTTTCTCCCCTAATATCCTTTTTTCTTCTTCCCTTATTATTTTTTGTATGCTATATGGCGGGGTCATTTCATTATTTTTTCATGTGAGTATTCCATTATTACAGCACCATTTGTTGAAGTTTTTTTTTGTTGTTGTTTTGCTTGTTTATCTGATTTTGGGAATTGCATGGACCGGGAATCGGACCTGGGTCTCCCCCCACAGGTGAGAATTCTACCAGTAAACTATCCTTGCACCCCCTTCTTCCCCCACTTTTTGTAACCTTTTTTTAATCCTGAAAAATAATATATATATACAAAAAGCAATACATTTCCAAGTACATTTTAACAAGCAGTTATAGAACAGATTTTAAAGTTTGGCCATGGGTTACAGTTCCACGATTTTTCATTTTTTTCTTCTAGCTGCTCTGAGACACTAGACCAAACGGAATATCAATTTTTTGATTCAGCAGTCATACTGATTTGTTCAATCTTATCTCCTCTATTATACTCTTCCTTCTTTTTTCCTCTTCTTTGTGAAAATAACATATATATACAAAAAGCAATACATTTCAAAGCACATCACAGCAATTAGCTGTAGAACACATTTCAGGGTTTGGCATGGGTTACAATTCCAGTTTTAGGCTTTTATTTCTAGCTACTCTAAGGTACTGGAGACTAAAAGAAATATCAGTGTAATGATTCAGCACTCATACTCACACTTTCAAATAATCAGTGGGTTGAAGAAATTGCTAGAGAAATAGGTAAATATCTGGAGAGAAATGATAATGAGAATGCAGCATATCAAAACATGGATGCAGCAAAGGCAATGCTGAGAGGGAAATTTATTGCCCTAAATGCCTATATTAAAAAACACAAACAAGCAAAAATTGAGGACTTAACCACTCACCTGAAGAATTTAAGGAAAAGACAGCAAGTTAACCCCAAAGCAAATGAAAGAAGAGAAATAACAAAGATCAAAGCAGAAATAAACAAACTAGAGAACAATAAAGCAATAGAAAGAATCAACAAAACCAAAAGTTGATTCTTGGAGAAAATCAATAAAATGGGTGAGCCTGGTTATCATTTGCTAGCTGCCAGAATGTGACAGATCAGAAATGGAATGGCTTTTTTGAGTGCATGGCCCAGGAATTGAACCCGGGTATCCCACATGGAAGGTGCGCATTCTACTACTGAACCACTGGAATGGCTTTTAAAAGGGAGAATTTATTGGGCAGTGTGATGGTGGCTCAGTGGCAGAATTTTTGCCTGTCGTGCCGGAGACCTGGGTTGATTCCGGCTGCCTGCTCATGCAAAAAAAAAAGAGGGGAGGTTGAATTTATTAAGTTGCCAGTTTACAGTTCTAAGACCATGAAAATGTCCATTTTTAAAGCAAGGCTATAGAAATATCCTATCTAAGGCATCCAGGGAAAGATACCTTGGTTCAAGAAGGCTGATGATGTTCAGGGTTTCTCTCTCAGCTGGAAAGGCACATGGCAAACGTTGGCTAGCTTTCTCTCCACGCTCCTTGTTTTTCTCCAAAGTGCTTCCTCTTTTAAAGAATTCAGTAAATTAATCAAGACCCACCTGGAATGGGTGGAGTCACATCTTCTAATCAAAGATTAATACCCACAACTGGGTGAGTCACATCTCCGTGGATATAATATAATCAAGGGATTCCAAATTAAATTTTTTATGGTACAATTTTTTTTTTTTTTTTTTGCAGACACCGGTAATTGAACCTGGGTCTCCGGCATGACAGGCGAGAACTCTACCTGCTGAGCCACCATGGCCTGCCCTATAATACAATTTTATAATAATTTTGAATAAGGATTAAAAATTTCCAGACGATTGGATCAGGAATAAAGCATGGTTTTTCTAGGGCACATAATCCTTTCAAACCGGCACAGGATTTATGCACAGAAAATCAATTGGCATAATACAGCACATTTTTCACTTGGAAGGGAAAAATCACATGATCATATCAATTGCTGCTAAAAAAGCATTCAACAAAATCCAGTATCCTTTCCTAACAAAAACCCTTGGACAGGTAGGGATCAATGGAAACTTTTTCAGTATCATAAAGGGCATATATGAAAAACCCACAGCCAGCATCATACTTACTGGTGAGAAGCTGAAAGCATTCCCTCTAAGATTAGGAATGAGACAAGGGTGTCCATTGTCATCACTTTTATTCAACATTGTGCACAAGTCCCAGCTGGAGCGCTTAGACAGGAGAAAGACATAAAAGGCATGCAAATAGGAGAGGAAGAAATACAACTTTCATTATTTGCAGAATACATGAACCTATACTTAGAAAACCTAAGACCCAGTAATGGAGTGCTGCAGCCCTAAAGTTCCCATAGCTGTATACAATAACCACTAAAGAAACCGAGAAAGAGACCAGGCCTCTCTTTTTTAGAACAAAATGTAGAACGAGGTCAATCTGATTGGGTCTGAGGTAAGTTAGAATGCAGAGTAAACAGTGCAGTGTGCACTCTAGACCTTCACCGACTGGGTGAGGCCAAAGACAGGGAGGGTTATTACGTCTAGACGGGGAGGTTTATTATGTCTAGAGGTTTATTAGGATTTTGGAGCAAAGCTTTACCATCTGCTTCAGATAGCTACTCTCCTTTTGAGAAACAGCTTTTGGCCTGCTACTGGGCCTTAGTAGAGACTGAACGCTTAACCATGGGTCACCAAGTTACCATGAGACCTGAGTTGCCTACCATGAGCTGGGTGTTGTCTGACCCACCAAGCCATAAAGTTGGGAGTGCGTAGCAGCACTCCATCATAAAATGGAAATGCTATATACGAGATAGAGCCAGAGCAGGTCCTGAAGGCGCAAGTAAGTTACATGAAGAAGTGGCCCAAATGCCCATGGTTTCCACTCCTGCCACATTACCTTCTCTTTCCCAGACCAGAGCTATGGCCTCTTGGGGAGTTCCTCACAGTGAATTGACTGAGGAAGAGAAAACTCGGGCCTGGTTTACAGATGGTTCAGCACGATATGCAGGTACCACCCAAAAGTGGACAGCTGCAGCAGTACAACCCATTTCTGGGGTGTCCTTGAAGGACAGTGGTGAGGGGAAATCTCCCAGTGGGCAGAACTTCGAGCAGTGCACCTGGTTGTTCATTTTGCTTGGAAGGAAAACTGGCCAGAGGTGCGTTTGTATACTGACTCATGGGCTGTTGCTAATGGTTTGGCTGGAAGGTCAGGGACTTGGAAGGTGCATGATTAGAAAATTGGTGACAAAGAGATCTGGGAAAAAGTATGTGGATAGACCTTTCTGAGTGGGCAAAGAACATGAATATATTCATGTCCCATGTGAATGCACACCAGAGGGTGACTTCAGCAGGGGAGTTTTTGCTTTTAAAAAGGAGAATTTAATAGGTTACAAGCTTATAGTTCAAAGGCAATGAAAATGCCCAAATTAAGGCACTAACCAGAGGTTACCTTAATTCAGGAAGATCCATGGGTCAGGAGACATGTGGCTGGCAGCTGCCTCTCCTGGCTCTGGCTTACTTAACATCTTATGGCGATGTCTGCTGGGCTCCGAACATCTCCAAACATCTGTGTGTCTGTTCTCCCCGTGTCCACATCTGTGTCCGTTCTGCTGTGCAGTTTCTGTGGGCTCCGAGGCCACTGTTGTTTCTCTTGTTTCTGCCATTTCTGGCGCTCTCCAAAATGTTTCCTCTTCTACAGGACTCCAGTAAACTAATCAGGACCCACCTGGAATAGGTAGTCACGTCTCCATCTAATCAAAGTTAATATTCACAATGGGGTGAGTCACATCTTCCTAGAGGAAATATAATCCAAAGTTTCCAACCTACAGTATTGAATCAGGATCAAAAGAAAGAGCTGCTCCTACAAGATTGGATCAGGATTAAAACATGGCTTTTCTGGGGTACATAGTTATCTGCTGCCAACATACAAAGGAGGAACGTCATAGGATACATGTTTCCATTTCCATGGGGCGATATGGCAGGAACAACAGGGTCACTGGACCCAAATAGCTCCTAAAACCTGCAGGGCAAACTCCATTAGATTTCAAAGTCTGAGAGTCATTTATCTTCGGGGCTTTAGAACATGGCAATTCCACCCTTTCCAAGCTACAGCATTGAGTCAGGATTAAAAGAAATAGCTGCTTCTTCAAGAGTGCCCGCCTCTCTCCAAATGCTGGTGTGGGGTTTGCAACCTTGGGGGTCATTGAACAGACCAGCTTTTCTCTTAGCTCCACTCACTCCGAGCCTTGGGGAGGCATGCGGTCTTTCTGCCATCTCTGAGGCACATGCTCAACCCTTCCAGAACAATGGGGTGGTGGCCAGGCTCCCCTCAGTCCCTGGTTTATGTGCTCCACCTTCTCCGAGGCCTGAGGTGGCACAACTCTCCCTGAGCAGTGAAGCGGAAGGGCTACTCTCTGCTTCCAGGGCAAACTCACCCTCTCCACGTGGATGGATTGGTCCTCTCTGCTGGCCCGAGGTTTCTGGCTCCAGACGTTAGCCTCCAGGGTTCTGCCTCTGAAATTAGTATTCCTCCAATCTTTCCCTTTTGTATCCATTTTTGTCCAGACTGACAGTAGTTCCATTTATACAGATCCAGTGGAGAGTTTTAATCAGTGGATAAGATGACCCATCCTGTGGCTACAAGTCAGCCTCTTTCCTCAGCCACTGCCCAATGGGCTCATGAACAAAGTGGTCATGGTGGTAGGGATGGAGGTTATGCATGGGCTCAGCCACATGGACTTCCACTCACCAAGGCTGACCTGGCTATGGCCACTGCTGAGTGCCCAATCTGCCAGCAACAGAGACCCACACTCAGACCCCGACACAGTACCATTTCCCGAGGTGATCACCCTGCTACCTGGTGGAGGTTAATTATATTAGACCACTTCCATTATGGAAGGGGCAGTGATTTGTTATAACTGGAATAGACACATGCTTTGTGTTCTAGTTTGCTAGCTGCTGGAATGCAATATACCAAGAACAGAATGGCTTTTTAAAAGGGGAATTTAATAAGTTGCTAGTTTACAGTTCTAAGGCTGAGAAAATGTCCCAATTAAGGTAAGTCTATAGAAATGTCCAATCAAAGGCATCCAGGGAAAGATACTTTAGTTCAAGAAGGCCGATGAAGTTCAGGGTTTCTCTCTCAAGCGGAAGGGCACATGGCGAACACAGTCAGGGCTTCTCTCTCAGCTGGAAGGGCATGGAGAACATGGTGTCATGTGCTAGCTTTCTCCTCTGGCTTCCTGTTTTATGAAGATCCCCCAGAGACATTTTCCTTCTTCATCTCCTATAGTCTCTGGCTGTGTGGGTTCTTTTGGCACCATTAGCACTGTAGCTTTTTCCTAATTGGTTCCCTCTTAAAGGCCTCCAGTAAGCAATCCCATCTTGAATAGATGGAGACACAGCTCCATGGAAACCATCTCCTCAAAGGTTACCACCCACAATTGAGTGGGTTACATCTCCATGGAAACAATAAAAAGATTCCACCCAGCAGTATTGAATGAGGATTAAAGGACATGGCTTTTCTTCCATTAAAGGACAATAGCTTCAAACAAGCACAAGGTCTTAATTCCAAAAGGAACAGTGTTCCTACCAGGAGACATAACAGTGATTCCATTGAACTGGAAGTTAAGACTGCCACCTGGCAACTTTGGACTTCTCATGCCACTGAATCAACAGGCATGAAAGGGGATTACTATTCTGTCTGGGGCTATTGATCCTGACAACCAAAGGGAAATAGGACTGCAACTACACAATGGAGCTAAAGAAGAGTTTTCCTGGAATACAGGAGATCCCCTAGGTGTCTCTTAGCAGTACCATGCCTGTGATTAAAGTCAATGGAAAACTGCAACAACCCAATCCAGGCAGGTCTACCAAATGGCCCACAAACCTCAGGAATGGAGGTTTGTGGGCCCCCACCAGGCAAAGAACCATGGCAGCTGAGGTGCTTGCTGAGGGTAAAGGGAACATGGAATGGGTAGTGGAAGAAGGTAGTGATAAATATGAGCTATGGTCATGTGACCAGTTACAGAAATGAGGACTGTGATGTATGACTATTTCCTTCCTGTATTTGCACAAAAAACAAATATTTTGTTTTCTTAACATATGATATAAGTTGTATTGCTCACATTATAGTATTAAGTTATAGTGTATCAAGTTTAAGAGTGAATGTTACCTAAGTGTACCCTATTCTGGAGAGATTTTGTGCACTTACAGTTGTACGCAGGACAGTTGAGTATTGTTAGGTGAAACATATGACTGTTATTGTGTTCTATTTAGAGATTAAGTGTGGTTTAATGTGATGCGTAGAGCTGCCAAGTTGACGATGGTGGACTGTGATGGTTATAGGTTCTGGAGTCAACTTGGCCAGGTGATGGTACCCGGTTGTCTGGTTAGGCAAACACTGGCCTAACCATTACGGCAAGGATATTTTGTGGCTGGTTAATATACCAGAAAGCTGGCTTATTAAATCATCAGTCAGATTACATCTGTGGCTGATTACATCTACAATCAATGTAGGCTGTGTTTTTCACAATGAGAGAAGATTTTAATCTAATCAAAGAAGACTTTGAAGGGAGAAGAAAAAATTTTCATTTCTTCTTCAACCAGCAATCTTCTCCTGAGAAGTTCATCAAAGACCTTCATTGGAGTTGTCAACCTTGTGGCCTGCCCTTTGGAATTTGGACCCCTGCCTCCCTATGGTTGCATGAGACACCTTTATATATCTCACAATTACAGATGTCTCCTGTTGGTTCTGTTTCTCTAGAGAACCCTGACAAATTCACATGGTCACACCATAAAAGCCATGTAGTTATTCACTCACCACCAACAATCAAAGCTACCAGAATACAGTTCAATAGTTTCAGATATTTCCTTCTAGCTCTTCTTATACACTAGAAACTAAAAATAAATATCTATATAATGCATAAGAATAATCTCTAGAATGTCCTCTTGACTCTATTTGAAATCTCTCAGCCACTGAAACTTTATTTTGTTTCATTTCTTTTCTCCCTTTTGGTCAAGAAGGCTTTCTCAATCCCACGATGCCAGGGCCAGACTGTTCCCTGGGAGGCATGTCCCACATTGCCAGGGAGAGTTAACCCCCTGAGAATCATATCCTTTGTAGGGGGAAGGGCATTGAGTTTAATTGCAGAGTTGGCTTAGAGAGAGAGAGAGGCCACATCTGAACAACAAAAGTAGTTTTCTGGGGGTAACTCTTAGGCATAATTATAAATGGGCTTAGCTTCTCCCATACTCTGGGATGTATCTGGGTATTACATTAACCTGTACATAATAACAAGATCTCATTTCCTTTTCAAGGTTCCATGTAATTATGTTTTTTGAATAAACTCACCATGCAGGTTAAATTAGCTAGTGTGCTACAGAAAGAATAAATATTGTACCAAATTAACATCTCTTCTTTTGGTCTCACAGAGAAGTTGAAGTTTTAAAACACTGTCAATATCACCCTAGAGTCTTTAGTCTGATTTACCTTATTCCTAACTAGATCAACTTCATTCATATCTCTAACTGAAGTCTTATCTCTTTTTCAGCTTCTCTAACAGTCGCCATATGGGGTAATGCTGACTCTCATAGCTGCAGAACTCTATTGCTGAGTCTCAGGTGTCACCCAGAGACCCGAAGTTCCAGGGTAGCACGAGGTTATACACAAAGAGCTCAGCCTCTCAGAACTTAGAAATAAATGTTAAAGCTCAGAAATAGATGTGACTGCTGTAAAAGCTTATGATCTAGAACATTTACAGTAAGCCTTCCCCTGATAACCCATGATTCTGGGTTCAATGATCACAGTTTGCACATTATAGTTAGTACATATTACTGAAGCCTTACAAAATTTGGCTTTTTGTTTCTGGCTTATTTCACTCAGCATACTGTCTTCAAAGTTCATTTACTTAGTTGATTGCTCCACAACTTCATTCCTTCTGCAGCTGCTCAATATTCCATTGTAGGTACACACCACACTTCCCCCTTCCATTCCCAGTCGATATACCTTAGACCACATCCATCCATTGCAAATCGTGAACACTGCTGCCATAAACACCACTGTGTAAATGTCCAGTCGTGTCTCTGCTTTCAGTTCTTCCAAGCATATACCTAACAATGGGATTGCAGAATCATATGGCAGCTCCATATTAGCCTCCCGTGGAGCCACCACACTGCCCTCCAGAGCGGCTGCACCACTATTCTTCTCCACCAACAGTGATTAGGTGCATCTCTCTCACATTTTCTCCAGCACTTGTGTCTTTCTGTTCATTTTTACAGCACTTTTATTCACACACCATGCAATCCATCCTAAGTAAACAATCACTGGCTCTCAACATAATCACATAGTTAGCACCACAATATATATGAGGACATTTCCATTTCTTCTGCAAAGAAAAAGAAAGAAGAATAAAAAAATAAAATAAATAAAATCATATAAAAAGGAGAAACACCAACACCAACACCAAGAATCCCATACCTCTGCCTTATATCCTCCTCTTATTAACCATTTAACTTTGGAATATGCCTTTGTTACAATTAGTGGAAACATATTACAATATTACTGTTAACTATAGACTCTAGCTTGCATTGATTGTATTTTTTCCATATACCATCTAATTTTCAACATCTTGCAATGTTGACATTCATTTGGTCTCCCTCATGTAAAAACTGTCTTATATTTATACATTTAGTTACCATTGTCGTCCACTCTAGGTTTCACTAAGTTATATAGTCCCAGTCTTTATCTTCTATTTTTCCTTCTGGTGTCACTCTAGCCTTCCTCTTTCAACTGTACTCACAGTCAGCTTTGCTCAGTATACTTACAATATTGTGCTACCAATAGATAGTATTGTGCTATCCATTTCTGGATCTTTACAATCAATCCTGTTGAACATCCTGTACTCTGTCAGGATCAAATGTCCAACCTCTACCCTCTTTCTATCTCCTGACAACTTGTGCTCTCAACTTTAACTCTCAAAATTCGCTCATTAATGTTAGCTCACATTAATGAGACTGTACAGTATTTGTCCTTTTGTTTCTGGCTAATTTCACTGAACATAATGTCTTCAAATTTCTTCCACATTGTTGCATGACTCATGACTTTATTCTGCACCCTTACTGGTACTGTTCATTTCTACACTCTTCTCCAAACTTCTCTCTCCTGTCTCTTCCTGTCTTCCTTTAGTATTCTTGTAGTGTTCCCTTTAGTATTTCTTGTAGAGCATGTCTCAGTCATAAACTTTCTTAGTGTCTGCTTGTATGAAAATATTTTAAACTTTCCCTCATTTTTGAAGAACAGTTTTTCCAGATGTAGAATTCTTGGTTGGCAAATAATTTCTCTTTTAGTATTTTAAATATATTGTACCACTGCCTTCTTTCCTCCATGGTGTCTGCTGAGAAATCCACATATAGCCTTATTGAGCTTTCCTTATATGTGATGGATCGTTCTTCTCTTGCTGCTTTCAGAATTCTCTTGTCTTTGTCATTTGACAATCTGATCAGTAAGTGTCTTGGAATAGTCCTATTCAGATTTATTCTGATTTGGGTACACCATGCTTCTTGGAGCTATAATTTTATGCCTTTCATAAGAGTTGGAAAATTTTCAGTGATATTGCCTCCATTATTATTTCTGCCCCATTTCCCTTCTTTTCTCCTTCTGGTACACCCATAACACATATATTCATGTACTTCATGTTGTCATTCAATTCCCTGAGAACCTGTTAATATTTTCCCATTCTTTTCCTTATCTGCTCTTTTTTGTGTAGGATTTCAGATGTCCTGTACTTTAGTTCACTAATCCTTCTTCTGCCTCTTTAAATCTGCTGCTGTAAGTCTCCATTGTGTTTTTCATTTCTTTTATTGTGCCTCCATTCTCATAAGTTCTGCTATTTGTTTTTTCAAGCTTTTGAGTTCTTCTTTGCGGTTGTCCAATATCTTCTTTATGTCCTTCATCTTTTTTGCCATATCTTCCCTCAACTCACTGATTTGATATTTGATTTGATTTGGCATGTTTGTTTGAACATCTTTAATTAGTTGTTTCAACTCCTGTATCTTGTTTGAAGTGTTAGTTTGTTACTTTGACTGGGCCATATCTTTATTTTATTTAGTATGACTCATATTTTTTTGCTGGTGTCTGGACACGTGATTTCTTTGATTAGTTATTCTTTTTTACATAGGGTTTTCTTCTTGGTTGGCTCTGTTCTATATATACTCATTGGCTTTCATTTCCACTTATTATAGACCTCTAGCATGGCTTCTGCTTAACTGATCAGAATTTTCTGACTCTCATTTTTCTGGTTCATGCCTGCCTATATGGAATTTTTTTGGGAAGTCTCTCCCCAGATATGATCAATCTCAATCACATATTCCCAAACAAGGGAGACCTAGGTCTCAGGAGGAGGATGTAATCAGTATCAGGTTTCTCTGAGGATGAGACCCAGTAGGGTGTCAATTTTTCCCATGGAGCATCTAGACTCTGTGCTGTTCCTGTCCTGCCCAGCAGGTGGCACTTCTCTGCCCACAGCTTCCCCCCTGTGTAAAATGGTGTGGGACCTTCAATTCTGAGTCTACCAGGGGCATGGTTGAGACAGAGGCTGGGGTGGAAGGCAAGCTCAAGCTGTTTCTGATTCCCAGCCCCTGGGGTCTGAATTCTCTGAATGGAGGTTACCACTCAAGCTGAGTCTTATCCTTCATTTTCTTGGGGGAAGATACACCCTTTAGGGAATTATCAGCTTCATTTGACTTGTTACTTTGTATCTCAGACCTATCTTAACTCTGCCTTTACTGGGCTGATAATTGAAAATGCCTGGGACTTTCTCTAATGAGCTACTTAGAATAATTAAAAAAAAATGAAATCCTTTTTCAGAGTCAGTTCTCTGCCCCCAGGTTTCACCAGTCAAGAGCTGGAGTTGATTCCTGGCTCTATATGCCTCTTTTCTTGGGTCACAGCCTTTTTCTAGTATTCTGAGCTTGGCCAACTCCAAAAGCCTCTGTTTTTAACTTTTTCCATCAGCCCCATAGGGTTCCTTTCCTGCTTGCTCAGGGTTTAATCTGTGTTTGGAGTTTATATTCAGCTGTTCAAATTTGTTAATTAAAACTACAGTTGGAGCTTGGTTGAGCTACCTTCCTTGCTCCTAGTAGAGATTGCTTCTTTTTTCCATGGGGGAAGTATTTCCAACACAGCCTGTCCTGCCAGTGGGTAGGGGCATCAGTCTGTGTGTGCAGTTTGGGGACTTTATTTACAGTTCTGCACGGTGATATTGGCTCTTCCATCTGTTTCAGACTGTTGTATGATGTATGCCCCATCATGCAGTTCTTCCCAACAGTTGTCCCAGACAGTTCCTGGCTCCTTACTAGCTGCTCTAGAGGACTAACTAAATTCCAAACATCCCTACACCATCATCTTGCTCTGCCTTCTCTCTAAGCTTTGGTATTAGGGTGATCTTGCCTTCATAGAATGAGTTAGGTAGTGTTCTCACTTCTTCAATCTTTTAGATGAGTTTGAGCAGGAATGGTGTTAATTCTTCTTGGAATGTTTGGTAAAATACCCCTGTGAAACCATCTGGTCCTGGACTTTTTTTGTAGGAAGGTTTTTGATGACTGAATCAATCTCTTTACTTGTGATTGGTTTGCTGAAGTTTTCATTTCTCCTCAAGTCAGTATAGGTTGTTTAGGTTGTTTCTGTGTTTCTATGAAATTGTCCATTTCATCTAAGTTGTCTAGTTCATGAGCTTACAGTTGTTCATAGTATCCTCTTAAGGTTTTTAAAATTTCTTTGGGGTCTTTGTTAATGATCACCATCTCATTTCTGATTTTATTTATTTGCATCTTCTCTCTTTTTTACTTTGTCAGTCTAGCTAAGGGTTTGTTGATTTTTTTTTTTTTTTTTTGCATGGGCAGGCACTGGGAATCGAACCTGGGTCCCTGGCATGACAGGCGAGAACTCTGCCTGCTGAGCTGCCATGGCCAACCCAGGTTTGTTGATTTTAAAGAACGATTTTGGTTTAATTGATTCTTTCTATCATTTTGTCGTTGTTGCTGTTGTTCACTATTCCATTTATTTCCCTTTAATTTTGTTATTTCTTCCCTTCTGCTTGATTTGGGATTAGTTTTCTGTTCTTTGTGTAGTTTCTCCAGTTGTTCAGTTAGATCTTTGATTTTAGCTCTTTCCTCCTTTTTAATGTAGACATTTAGGTCTACAGATTTCTCCCTCAGGACTGCCTTTATTGCATCCATAAGTTTTGATGTTATATTCTCATTTTCATTTCTCTCAAGATATTTATTGATTTTTCTTGCAATTTTTTCTTTGACTCACTGATTGTTTATGAGTGTGTTGTTTAACCTCCATATAGATGTGAAATTTTCAGGTCTCCAGTGGTTATTGATTTCCAGCGTCATTCCATTGTCATCAGCGAAAGTGCTTTCCATAATTTCAGTCTTTTAAAAGTTATTAAGACCTGATTTGTGCCCATCATAGAACCTTCTTCTTTTTTTTTTTTTCCTTAAACAACATGAATTTATTGTCTCAGAGTTCTGGAGTCTAGACGTCCAAAATAAAGTTGTCAGCAGGCCATGCTTTCTCCAAACTCTATAACGTTGTGGTGATGGCTGCCAAAAACCCATACACCAATCTCCTTCCATCATGTGCTGATCTGTCTCCTCCCATCTCCTCTCTCCTACCACTGTATCTAAATGTCCTCTGCTTATAAGGAGCCCAGTCATGTTGTACTAAGGCCCATCCCAATTCATCTTAACAGGATCTTTGAAGTTCCTATTTAAAAATGAGTTCAATTCCACAGAACTGGGGGTTAGGACTAACTCTCCGAAAGTGTCCCCCAAATGTCTGAGTTCAGGTCACTGCAGAAAAGACTCCATAATCTTCTATAAGTACTTGAGAAGTATGTATGCCCTGCTGTTTTGGGGTGCAACGATCTATGTATATCTGTTAGATGTATTTCATTTATAATATTATTTAGTTTCTCTGTTTCATTATTGATCCTCTGTCTAGATGCTCTATCTATCAGAGAGAGTGGTGTATTGAAGTCTCCTACTATTATTGTAACATTTTCTATCACTTCCTTCAGTTTTGCCAGTGTTTGCTTCATGTATTTTGGAGCACCTTGATTAGGTGCATAAATATTTGTGATGGTTTCTTCTTGGACAATTGCCCCTTTTATTAATATGTAGTATCTTTCTTTGTCTCTTACAACTTTTTTTGCATTTAAAGTTATTTTGTCTGATGTTGGTGTAAGCTACCCTAGCTTTTTTTTTCAGTGCTTGCATGAAAAATATTTTTCCATCTTTTCACTTTCAACCTATCTTCTCTTGGCATCTAAAATGAATCTTTTGTAAACAGCATGTAGATGGATCATTTTTTTTAGCCAATCAGCTAATTTGTGTTTTTTTTTTTTTAATTGTGTCTCTTGTTTGGGAAGTTTAAACCATTAACATTCAATGTTATTACTGTAAAAGCAATCCTTACTTTGACCATTTTGTCCGTTAGCTTTTATTTATCAGAGTTATTATTTCTCTCTCTTTTTATCTTTTTAGTTACCCTTACTGATAATCAGCATTTCTATGCTTTCCTTCAAGCATCTTTCGCCTGTCTTTTTTTTTTTTTTTTTCCAGCCAGTAGAGCTCTCTTTAGTATTTCTTGCAGGGCATGTCAATTGTTAACAAATTCTCTCAGTTTTTGTTTATCTATGGATATTTTAAACTCTCCATCACTTTTGAAGGACAGCTTTACTGGATAAAGAATTCTTGGATGGCATTTTTTCTCCTTCAGAATCTTAAATATGTTGTACTACTGCCTTCTTGCCTCTATGGTGCTTGATGAGTAGTGCATATTTAGCTTTGTGTGGCTTCCCTCGTACATGGTAAATCATTTTTCTCTTGCTGCTTTCAGGATTCTCTCCTTCTCTTTGGAATTTGACAGTCTGATTAATATATGTCTTGGAATGGGTCTATTTGGATTTATTCTATTGGTATTCATTAGGTTTCTTTGATTTGCATATTTATGTCTTTTTTAAGGGTTGGAAAACTTTCTGCAATTATCTCCTCAAATATTCTTCCTTTATTGCTCTCTTCTCTTTCTGGGACATCTATGAGTCATATATTCATGTGGTTCATGATGTCAATCATTTCGCTGATATCCTGTTAAAAAATTTCCATTTTCTTCATTTGTTCTTTTGTGTATTCAAATTTGTTTGCCCTAGTTTGCTGATCCTTTCTTCTGCCTCTTCAAATCTGTTGTGTGTCTCAAATATATTTTATATTTCTTCTACAGCATCTTTCATTTCTGTAAGATACTCTATTTTTCTATTTATTCTTCCAAATTCTTTATGCTCTTCTAGTGTCTTCTTGATGTCCTTTATCTCTTTAAGCATCTCGTTGAAGTTATTTAGGACATTTGTTTGAAAATCTTTGATTAGTTGTTCCAAATTCTATGTCTCCTCTGACTTTTTTTTTTTTTTAATTTGCATATGGGCAGGAGGCACCAGGGATCGAACTCCCGACCTCCAGCACGGCAGGTCGGAGCTCTGCCTGCTGAGCCACGGCAGCCGCCCTCCTCTGACTTTTTAATCTGATCATTTGGCTTGGTCATATCTTCTTGTTTTTTGATGTGCCTTGTGCTTTTTAGCTGGATTCTGGGCATCTGATCATCTTGATAAGATTATTTTGAAAGTTGATTTCCCTCTCTTATCTAAGATTCTGGTGTTGCTTGGGTTTGCATTGAAGGTCTCGTTTGGCACTTGCTTTGTCAGTATTTCCCAGTCCAATTGGAGCTGGGGTCTTAGGCAGGGGTTGCAGCCCCTTTTCCGCAGCAAAGCCGCTTGCCAGGCTGCAGTCTTCCAGTCAACCTAGTCCCCAGAACGCCACCTCTGGGACCGCAGCTGCTGGCGGGGCAGCGTCCAGACTGGGCAAGGTCCAGTGCAAGGCTGTGGGCCCCAGACGGCCGCCCTCTCTGGCCAACTGTTAGGTCAGGACTGCTCAGGTGTCGGGGGTGGGCCGCGGGCGCTGGGACCCACGGCATTTGTCTGTGGATCCAACGGGTCTGCTGGCTCCCGGTCTCCTAGTGGAAAGCCGAGGCTGCAGGACCGAGAGGGTTAACGTGCTGTTCCTCCCTGGCCTGCCACCCGTTGTCCCCTCTTGGCCCTGCGTGCTGTGGGGTCCTTCCCTGGAACCCCTGCTTTGGACGGTTTCTGCCTGTTCTCTGGCTGTGTAGGGCGAGTGAGTTCTGCCTGTCCTCACTCCATATGCTGGTATTTTACCACCATTAATTTAAGAGATTCAGGAATTAACCGTGGTTGTGTACATTTTTCACATTAGAAGCCTCGGGATGATCATATCTGTGAACTCTCTGCATTACTTTTTCATTTTTTCTATAGTTACTCCAAAATAAAATATTTAAAAAATAAAATAAAATAAATGTTATTACGGCAAAATCCTAGAGTATTTACCTTAGCACTATTGCTTCTATTGATAATTTTTCCATGCAAAAAGAAAAGAAAAATCATTGGGTCAGACAAATCTGAATTGAGATCATCTTTAACATATTGCCTAATTGTTAATTTAAATGTTTAGTTTCTTGTTTGTTTCTTTTATGATGGGAAAAGCAATGTTTGTCTTGTGCAGCTGAGGCTTTGTAGCTTTAATCAAGGTATTAATTATGTGGCCAGAAAAGAAATATCCATAAAAGAATGAATCTGTTTAAAGTATATAAAGGTTTTTATGGTTTTGAAGAATTAATTCCTAAAAACTTAAGTTTGAAATACCTTAAGGGTATTTCAAAACAAATCACATAAAATATTTGATAAATTAAAAATGTGATAAACAAATTTAGATTATTCAACAATTTAATTTACATAATATTCACAAGATATAAATACAAGAACATTTTGGACAATGATTTGAAAAAGAAATTGGAAAAAAATGACATTCTGAAGGCCTAAAAGCTAAGTCCCCCTTCAATGAATTGATTTAATTATATAGTCTACTTACTTTTCTTTTCAAAGTTGACTCAAGTATTTGTAGACCTTTAGAATAGGGTTATTAAGTTTCTAAAAAAAAATCCAACCGGAATTTTTATTGGGATTGCACTGAATTTATAAACTAATTTTGGGACAATTTGACCACGCTTTGATATTGCCATCCAATTTAGAAGAGTGCAGCATCTCTCCAGTTATTCCCTTTCTCTTCCATATCCTTTATTAGATCAAAAAAATTTTTCCATACAGGTCTTGCATGCTTTTGGTTGTTAATTCCTACATATTTGCAATATTTATTGCTATTGTGAATAGTATTTTTGTCATATATTTAAGTCAGTTATTACCACAGAGAAATGTTGATTTTATAAATTACGTTGTATTTAATAAACTTGCTAAACTTGTACTAGTTCTAATAAATTTTATCGGTCTTTCTGAGTCTATGATCATACCATGTACAAATAATGACAATTTTATATCTTTGTTTCCTGTGTTTACATCTCTTAATTCGTCTTATTCTTCTGAAGTATTGTCTGGAAACTCCACTACAATTGTAAGCAGCAGTAGGCACTTTCACCTGGTTACTGACCTTAAAAAATAATGATTTTAAAATTTCTCTATTAGTGTGGGCCACGATGACTCAGTGGCAGCATTCTCACCTGCCATCCTGGAAACCTGGTTTCAATTCCCAGTGCCTGCCTGTCCATGAAAAAAAAAATTCTCTATTAGTCCTTCTTTGATGTAGATTTGAGATATCTGCCTTTCCTGGGTTAAAGGAAGGGCCTTCCTACTAGTTCTAATTTTGTAAGAATTTAAAAAAATCAAGACGGTGCTGAATAGTAAATGCTTTCTATATGTCTACTACTCTAACTTTATAGTTTTTTAATTTAGTGAAGAAAGAGATAGATTTCTAATGTTGAACCTTCCTTGCATTCCTTAAATAACTATAATGCATTTTTAAATATGCAGTTAGATTTGGAGAGCTATTATTTTATTTATATTTTTTCATTGTCATCCATAAATGAAACAGGATCATAATTCCTTTTAATTCTATTATTATTATCATCATCATGTAGTTATGAAATCGAGATTACACTATTCTCATAAAGAGAGTTAAGCAACTTTTGTTTTTTTATTAAAGTTTCTGGAATAATTTGTACAAGATAAGAATAAGTGTTCCTTGAAAGCTTGGTAGGATTTAACCCTTAAATTATCTGAGTCTAGGGCTTTTGGGAAAAGAAGGTTCTAGAGTGACATTTCAATTTCTTTGAAGTTTATTGGTCTATTCAAATCTTTTGTTTCCTTTTGTGGCATTTTGGAATTATATTTTCTGTGAACTACTCATTTCATCTAGGCCTTCACATTTTTTAGGGTAGTTTTTCACAGTCCTCTTTGCTTGATTTTAAATCTCTGTTCTTTCTGTTGTCTCGCAGTGCCCCAGTGTGAAACACAGCACTGGATAAAGGGCTCCTTTCCTACTGAGCCTCCACCCCATTTGCCACCGAAGGGGTCTGACGCCAGCCCACAGGAGCAAGCCTGGGGGAGCCTCAGCGGCCACAGCGGAGGGCCGCGAGTCACTTCCCCGCCTCAGAGGCTTGGCTGCTGCTGCCGAGTTAGGCTCCCCAAACCGCGTCTCTTCTTCTTTAGACTGACTTCTTTCCTGAAAATAAGCTTCAAGTGAACCACCCTAAGGCTCGGTCAGATACACCTGAATGTCAGGTGAGGTGTGAACCAGAAATCCCAACAACTTTGCAGTTTACAGCTGGATAAATAAGATTTAAACAGTTTCGGTGCCTTGTAGAAGAGCACAGATAAAATACTAATGCGGCACCACCATGGGCTTGAGCGTGACTGGACGAGACGCATCACAAGGCATACAGGAGAACGGGGGTTAAAGCTGGGGGCTCCAGGGACTCAGAATTTGGGGAGCTTTGATTTCTGCTGACACACCATAAAGTTAAACCAAGATGTGAGCACAAGAGGAAGTGAAGAGAAGAAGCATGGAGGACAGAAAGAAGGTCTACCTTAGAAGGGTCAGCAAAAGTATTTTTTCCTTGAATGGACCACTCTGAAATGCAGTCACTGTTTTGATTCGGTGTGTGACAAATGCAGCGGGAGCAGGGTGGCATGGTGCTGCACGAAAGGCAGTGTGATATTTGTGGTCCCCTAACCTATAGGTTCGGATTCGTGGACAACACAGACTTCAGTGCTCTAAAAACAGATTTTATTAGGAAAGCAATGAAAGAGAGTAATTAAAAGATAGTAATTGAAAGAGTCTTTAAAAATAAAGCACAGTTACATCATCAGTTAAGATGGCACCAACACTTGGAGAGAAGTGCCGGAGAGCTTCAGAAGCGGGACTCTGAGGCTCATTAGTGAGAATCTTGGGGACAGCTTTGAGTCTCCTTAGGAAGATCCACAGCAGAGCATAAGATTCTGATGAGGCACTCTCCCTCCCTCCTAAGATTCTTCTCTCTCCTTCTTCTCTAAGTTTCTCCTCTCCCTCTCTAATTGCTGGCATGTGGTTTTTATGATATCTTCACACAATAATGGCTGAATTCCAATTAGCTCATGTGTCGGGGCCCAGTTGGGTCCTCTGGGAACTGACTAGGGACGGAGAGGAGCTTCCTGGGACCCAGATGTCGTTATTAAGGTCCATCTCCTTCCAGGAGGATAGTGGTCCTCCCAGCTGGAGGGCACGTTCCCACTGCTGCTTACCAAGGTTACGCAATGGCAACATCAGTTGAACAGAACAAGCTTCAAAAATGTATCTTTTCCTTACACATGGCCCATAGCGGAGGCCCCAGAGCCAGCAGTGGAGGGGCAGCGCTGCTCGGAGACGCTCCCGGGGGGCCCGAACCACTGCAGCCCTCCACGGATAGAGCTGGCTCAACAACCCAACTCATTCACTAAGAACAAGTAGCCAGCTCGTTCTACAAGCGAGTGAAGGAAAAGTGAGGAGAATGAGCATAACAACTTACCATTGTACATTGGACATGCATCCAACCTCCCCCAAAGCGTTGCCATTGACCAGATAAGCTTTTTCTAGTCCAAACGTTTTGCCTTGGACTAAAATAACAATAATAAAACCATGAAATGACGGTGTCTATGAAAGTTCACAAGAAAACAAATGCAATGCCTCTGAGACGAGACAGGGAGACAAAGAGGCAACAAAGGGGTGGATGGCAAAGTAAAGAAACCTAGGATAAAAGTAAAAATAAACAAAAAGCATTAAAAAGCAGAAGATGCTTAAGAGAGTTTAGTTATTGTAAAAATTACAGTAAATAGAAGCAAGCTCAAGTTTCTCATCAAACATTTTGAAATGTTCTTGCTTGGACAATTTACACAAATTTGATGTTTAATACTTTCCATAACATTTTGTATTTTACTTTTACAATATTGTCTAATATAGAAAAGTAATGTATCTTTCACGAAGCTTATTCAGATGTTCTCAAATCCCCTCCAGTTTGCCCCAGTGCACTGCATTAGTTTTTTCATTTTTTTATTGTATAGTATAACATATATACAAAGCAAAGAAATAAAAAAGCAGTAGTTTTCAAAGCACTCTTCAACAAGCGGTTACAGGACCGACCCCAGAGCTTGTCATGGGCTACCATACAATCCTCTCAGATTTCTCCTTCTAGTTGCTCCAGAATATAGAGGCTAGAAGGAATAATTTTTATTATTACAACTGGCTTTTTTCCTTCTTTTATTTGTGAAAAATAACATATATAAATTTCAAAAAGCTATAAGTTTCAAAGCACAGCACTATAATTAGTTGCAGAATATATTTCAGAGTTCAAAATTCCATAATTTTAGGTTTTTACTTCTAGCTGTTCTAAGATACTGGAGACTAAAACAGATATCAATTTAATGATTCAACATTCATATTCATTTGTTAAATCCTATCTTCTCTGTATAACTCCACCATCACCTCTGATCTTTCCATATCTCTTTTTAGGGGTGTTTGGGCTATGGCCACTCTAAATTTTTCATATTAGAAGGGTCTGTCACTAATACGGGGTAGGGAGATGGAATTATCTGATGGTCTGGAGAGGCTGGACTAGGTTTCAGGACTTACTTGTTTCCAGGGACCCATCTGGAGGGTGTGGGTTTCTGGAAAGTTACCCTAGTGCCTGGAACCCTTGTGGAATCTTACATTTTGTCTTAAGTGTTCTTTAGGATTGGCTGGAATGGTCTTGGTTGGGGGTTGGCAGGTCATGACAGGTAGCAAGGTCTACCTGAAGCTTGTGTAAGAGCAACCTCCAGAGTAGCCTCTCGACTCTATTTGAACTCTCTCTGCCCCTGACACTTTATTAATTACAGTTCTTTTCTCCCTGTTGGTCAGGATAGAATTGTTGATCCCACGGTGCCAGGTCTGGATTCATCCCTGGGAGTCATCTCCCATGTTGCCAGGGAGACTTTCACTCCTGGATTGTATTAGTTTTTAATGGTTTTTGTGTGTGTGTGTGTGTGTGAAAAATAACATATATCCACAAAAGCAATGAATTTCCAAGTACATTTTAACAAGTAGTTAGATCACAGATTTTAAAGTTTGGCATGGGTTACAATTCCATGATTTTTCATTTATTCTTCTAGTTGCTCCAAGACACTGGAGACCAAAAGAAATATCAGTATATTAACCAAATCGTCACACTCATTTGTTAAATCCTGTCTTCTCTCTTATACTCCTCTTCCTCTTTCTTTTCCTTTTTTTCGTGTGTGAAAAATACCATATATACAAAAAGCAATACGTTTCAAAGCACAGCACAAAATTAGTTATAGAGCAGATTTCAGAGTTTGATATGGGTTGCAGTTCGACAATTCAGGTTTTGCCTTCTAGCTGCTCTAAGGTACTGGAGACTAAAAGAAATATCCATATAATGATTCAGCATTCACACTCCCGACCCTCTCTGGGTAGCGACCTTCCCGCAGTCTTTAGGGTTACTCTAACTTTTTCCCGTTGGAAGGGGCTGCCCAAGCGGGGTAGGGATGGAGCTAGCCGGTGCTCTGGAAAGCTGGGCCTCTGAGTAGCTTCACTCTCCACATGAAAGCAGGTGGGGAGAGCCGGGGTTGGGCGCGGGGCTGGGCTCGGGGGTGAGGGGAGCGTGTGTGTCCTGTGTCCCGCAGCGCCGGGCGCCCCGCGGCGGCTGCGCAACCTCTCCGCAGGCCGGTGGGCGCCATCGAGGTTAGTCACCTGGATCACGTGTCGCCTCTCCTTGCGGGAGGCGCAGGCGACAGGGCGTGAGGTGCCCAGAGGACCAGCCGGGCCCTCTGCCTACCGCACCAGGGGCGCATGGCACGTGGGGCGCTGAGCCCGTGGGGGCGCGTGCCGAGGGAGGCCGTGGTCCCCGCAGCCGGGCGCCGCGCCGTGCAGGGCCCCCCCGGAGCAGGCGCGTGAGAACCGCCACCTCTCCCGCAGCGGGACCCTGCGCCGGCTCCCCCGACGCTGACGGAAGCACGAGGTGGCAAGGAGGGGCGCGGGGAGACGCGGGCGTGGGGTGGGCGGCCGGGTGGCTGGGCCGAGGCTCCGCGTGGCCCGCGGGGGCGGCTGGATGGTGGGGTGGTTTCAGACTGGCGCTGACCAAGGGAGTGTCACCTGCGGCCAAGGTGGCCAAGGTGGCACAGGCGGGCAAGGTGGGACCCCGGAACTGGCGGTGGGAGGGGCCCCAGATAGAATTAAGAAGGTCACAGGGTGCCAGTGGTGTTGGTGGGGGCATTTGGTGACAGGGCAGGTGCCAGAGCGCAGGGGCAAGCTGAGAAGAGGGGTCCTCACCAGGACTCCTGCTGCAGGGTCCCTATAAAGACAACAGATGGTGGGTTCCCCCGGGGCCACCACCGGCCACTTGTCTCAATGACGGCACAGCACCCTCTCTGCCTGGGCTCTGCTGGCCACTGCCCCTCCCGCCCTTCAGCCCCGGGCCGGTGGGACCCCCGCTGCAGGACCTGCGCCATGCCTGGGGTGGCCCCCTGCCCATGTCTGGAGCGAGCCCCTTGCACATCTGCCTGCTTAGGGCCGGCTGGCTCAGCCAGACGTGGGGACACCTGGCAGGCCTGGGGAGACCTTCCCTTCTTCTGCGGATCGAAGCTGAGCAGCCCTGCTGCCAGCCGGGCCCCGCCTGTCACCTCCCGGCCCCCTGTGCTGCTTCTGTCTTCCAGTCGAATGACCCAGTAAATGTTCTTATGGTTTAGTCACTCTGAATTGGATTTTTCCAATTTTAAAGTGGACGGTAACAGGACCGATAGATCTCGTAGGCGCGCTGCTGGGCCTGGGGCTCAGCATTTGCAAGGTTAACTGCTGGTGCTGAGAAGCGACCTGCCCTGAACCTGCTGGGTGGAAGGCTTTGGTTTGCAGTTTCTAATTACAAGTGTGGTTAATTACAATTATTGTATTTATCACACATTTGTGTTTCTTTCTCAGTGAAATGCTTTTTACATGTACTGCTCATTTCTCTATAGGATTGTTTGCATTTTTATTGATTAACAGAAAGTCTATAAAAGTTTTGGATATTAATTATTTGCTTGTCAGATATGTTGCAAATGTTTTCTCCTGGGTAGATGATCTTTTAACTTTCTTTCATGGAATGTTTTGTCTAAATTTAAAATTTTTGATGGCGTTCAATTTATCATCTTTTCTTTCATGGCTTTTGTATTTTGTGTGATGGGGGTCATTGGGCAAAAGCTAAGGGTTCTCTCTGCCCAGTCATTTCAAACTTTGTTCATCTCAGCTTACTCCTCCTTTAAGGCTGTTCAGTTTAGGCTTTTAATTGCTCTAGCTGTTTTGTTGTTGCACAAATGTGTACAATTTGATCAATAGCTGTTTTAAATTTAATGAAATATGCCTTTCTGATGGTCCTGTGTGGTCTTGTGTCTTAACTCTTTTAAAACTTCTCTTTATTTCTGCCACTTTGGTGGGTAATTTTCGTCCTTTTTCTTTTTCACACAGGGTAGAGGACGCTACTAAATGGCACGTCCTGTCCCCTCCTGCTCTGTGAAGCCAGGGTTTCAGGGAGGGCAGCATCATGGCGTAGCGGGTCTCACCTAATGACTCAGGCTTTGGGAGGACAGAGGCCGAGTGTCCAGCTGTCCAGCGCTGTCTCTCCATCATGCTCGGCAAGGCCGCATCTCAGGGGCTGGGACCTCCTGGCTTTGCCTCTATCTGCAGGGCACAGACGACCCGAAGCTGCTCAGGGTTCTGTGCACCGTGTGGCCGCTGGTTTCTCAAGGCACGGCGCGTCCTGTGAGGGCTGCCGGGCTCGGAGCTGGCCCCCTGCGGTCAGCTCAGGCACGGTCAGCCTGGCCGCAGGGTGGGGTCTTGTGAAGGTTCGGTTTTCATGAACAGGCTCAGAGACCCTAAGGGGGCCTTTGGGCTCTGCTGTCCTGCCTGCGCCGTGGGTGTGGCCAGCGGACTACGGGATTGGCGTGGACAGGGCATTTCATCCAGGACGAAGGGGTCTCTTAAAGCCACTTCCCTAGGAATGGAATACTTACTTGGATTTAATTAACGCTACACTGATTGGCACAATTTCCATTGTTCTTTGGCATCAGATGTTAACAGAAAGAACCCAGCAAAGCTAAACGTGGTCTGGATGCTGCTTTCAGAGCACAGCCACGCTGTCTGCCCTTCATAGCCAGCACCGACATGGGCAGTCTCCTCAAGTGCAGCCAGGCTGCACGCAGTCCTGCTGTCCATCCCTCCCACTCCCAGATAAAAGGCCCGCTCTGCTTGAGGTGTTCTCTCTGCCTTTTGATTATCAGCCACAGTGCTGCAGTTTTCTCCCCATCCAGCACCATGCAATCCCTCTAATTTCTTTTTAAACTGAAGACCTTGGATGGATGTAAGTGCTGTGAATGCGGGGAAGTGCCAGACTCTGGCTGCTGGGGACAGGGCAGGGGCAGGAGCTGGTGGAACAAGAGGCTGAAGCTGAAGGGGGCAAGTACCAGTGGGGAGCAAAGGTCAGCTGGCCTGGGCACTTTGAGCCACCAGCGGTGCAGACCCAGCCCCTGGCGTCCCTGGCCCCCGAGCCTCTCGGGGCTACCCCGTGTCTGCACTCTCGCCACAGTGCGAGTCCCATTGGCGCCCTTTTCCGAGCTGCACAGCTCCTCTGTCCCCCTCTGTCCCCACCTGCAGTCACTGCCCTCTGGGATATGGCACAGCTCCTGTTGCCACCGCACCTGCAGCCAGGCCGCTGTGCTCAGGCCCCGTGTGCAGCTCCTGCTGTGGTTCTCTCCCCACACCGGGGGCGGGGCCTTCGGGTGTGGTTTTGTGCTGGACCCCCCAAGAGAGGGGTGTACGCCCCATCCTAGGGGAGGGGCCCAGTGGCTGGCAGAGGGGACAAGGGAGATGACCCCAACTTCATCACCACACTCTTCTGGGCAGCAGATAAACTGGAAAGCAGAAGTGGGGTGCTGGGGCCCCCGGAAAGGGCAGAGCCCGGAAGGATGGGAGGGGTCGAACTTGGAGACCTCTGAGGCCGAGGGCGTCTCCCGAAGGCGTGCAGGGACTTCTCCTCTCTCTTTTTCCCGGCTGGGTGGGCGAGTGCGGGGGTCACAGAACTTCAGCGTGTCCTGGGAGTTCCCTCCAGTCCCCCGGGGCGCCTTCCAGTGCTGACAGTTGGGGAGGGCACAACAAAAGCAATGAAAAAACAGCCACTACAGCCCACTGAGTGCCCGCCTCGCCGTCCTGGGGCTGGGGCGCAGAGAAGTCCGTTCCGCCTCTTTAGTTCATGGGCAGGTCGGGGTCTGGGGGCCACAGGGACCAGGCGAGCCTCAGTTAACCCCGGATGGAGACTTGGTTGGGGCGAGCATGCGAAAGGCGGGGCGGGGGCTCCAGGAGGGACGCCTGGTTCTGGGGAAGGCTCTCGGCCCCCCTTTTGGGACTGGGCCCAGCCCATATCCTGTCCTGATGCTGTGATCTCCTCTGGGGCCTTGGGCAGGAGGAACCGGCTTTTCCAGATCTTAGGTTGTCACACCCCACAGCGAACTCAGAACCTCCCCTCAACCCTCCAGATAAATGGCCGTCCTCTCACGGGGCACTCCGGAGCTGCTGGAGCCGCAGCTCAGTCCCCGCTGCTGCGGCTGAAGGTCCCTCCTGGACACGCCCCGGGGGTGGGTGCTGGCAGAGCCGCCTTCCCTGCAGCCAGGCGGAGCCCGCAGGGACAGCCAGGGTGGCCGAGAGTCTGCATCAAGGGCTCGGGGACTTCGGTCAAAAGCCGTGCCCAGCTGCAGGTCCTGGGGGCTGCTGTCCCTGCGGGGGGAGGCCCACCCCTGCCTGGGCTCTGGGACATGGCCGACAGGCCCTGGAAGTGTCTCTGAGGCCCAGCTCTTCATCCCTGGTCCGCAGGTGCTGAGGCCCCACCATGAAGGGGGCCCCTGTTCCCCAAAGGCACCACCAAGAAGGTGACGCTGGGGGGCCCTGGGGCCTGGGTGCTGCCTCCCCACAAGCTGGGTTCCCCATCCAACCTCCACATGGGCTGGGTCCCCCGTCTAGCGTCCCCCATGGGCTGATCCCCTGTGCAACCTCCCCCATGGGCTGGGTCCCCCGTGCAGCCTCCCCCATGGGCTGGGGGTCCCGTCCAGCTTCCCCTACAGGCTGGGTCCCCCATCCAGCGTCCACCATGGGCTGATCCCCCGTGCAGCCTCCCCACGGGCTGGGTCCCCTGTCCAGCCTCTTCCTGGGCACTGCCCCTGTGGACTCTGAGCTTTGGGAAGGTGGGGGCCCTTCTCCAGGGGTGCGTCCTCTCACGGGCAGCCCTCCGGGCTCCGGGCGGGGCCTCGGGAAGCAGCTGGGTGTCCTGGACCTTCTCTTCACCTTTCCACCAACAGTGGCGGTGAGACCTGACACCGGGAGGGTCTCGGACCGGAGTCAGCAGGTGTGGACTGTCCAGGGCCCGGCCCTCGTGGCCGTCCCATGGAGTGACAACGCGGCCCCCGGTGAGTGTGGCTGCTGCCCTCGGTGCGGGGCCTGGAGGCTCCTAGGGGTGTGGGGTGTGGACAGCTGTTGGCCGAGCTGGATGCTGTCCTGGCGGTGAGTTCCGGGTGTGAAAGGGTGGCTGGCCAGGCAGTGGTGGCGCCTGGGAGGCAGGACCGGGGAAGGGCAGAGCTGTCCAGAGGCGCGGGGCCACCTGGGCTGTGCGGACACTGAGTGCTTCATGTTTACCCCACGCGCTGGACGGCGACTGGCACCGCGCAAACGGGTGGACAGAAACCGTGGCTGGTCCCCCAGTGGGGCAGGGCAGGGGGCCCCAGTCTGAAACTCTCGCTCAGCCTCAGCTGGAGGCGACTTTCTTGGTAAATCAGAGGGTCTCCTGCTTCTGGGGAGGCTGACTCTCCTGTCCTCGCTGGGCAGCGAGGGTCGCGGTTCTCCCCTGCAGATATCCAGAGGCTCTGAAGCAAGGCAGAGGGGTTCCCATTTATTTGGGAATAGAGAACCCCGAGATGTGCCTGGCCTGTGAGGATGCCGGAGGGCAGCGCACGCTGCAGCTGAAGGTGAGGCCCGAGAAAAACAACGTGACAAATGCCAGTTTATTTTACAAGAAGCTTATTTGGTAGAAAATCTCACTTTAGAATTAGAAAAGGGATCCGCTCATGTGCCTCTGCGCATCACCCCGAGCTCCCCTTGCGCTCTGGGCACCAGCAGGCTCTGCTCTCCTCTGTCCGCCTTCCCTGGTCCAGGGCTCCTCTTTCCATTCTCTAGGGGATATTCTCAACCGTTGTTTCCTCAAATATATTCTCCTTCACTCCCCCTTATGTCTTTTTTTTGTAATTCCCGCTCATCTCGTTGCAGTTTCAGCTTTGTTCCTACTTTCTGCCCTTAGTGATTCTTTGGCGTTGCCTCCCACCCCTGCCCCCGCTTGTGGTCGCATTTCCAGCTCGTCCTGTCTGCTAAATCACTTCTCTTTTGCTATACAAAAAGCAATGAATTTCAAAGTACATTTTAACAATTAGTTATAGAACATATTTCAAGGTTTAGTATGGGTTCTTTCAGGCTGTTTATCTTCTAGCTGCTGCAATGCACTGGAGATTACAAAGAAGTATTAATATAACGTCCAGCCGTCATACTCACTTGTTAAATCCTAACTTCTCTGTTATAACTCCTCCTGTTATTGCCCATTCTAACTTTTCCATGTTGAAAGGGGTCGACAGCATGGGATGGAGGACTGGTTGTTCCGGAGAGGCTGGCCCCTCTGGGTTTCGGGGCTCACCTGGCCTAGGAGCCATTGGAAGGTTGTAGGTTTCTGAAAAGTAATCCCGAAGCCCTTGTGGGTCTCAGATAGAGCCCTGGATGTCTGTCAGGTTGGCAGGGATGCTGTGGGTCGGGTCTGGCACAGCACTTGGCAGCCTCTAGCTGGAGCCTGCCGCCTCCAGAGCGAAACGTGGCTTTAGGTCCTGACCGCTGGAGCATGTGAGGGCTGTGCATATGCGAGTGACCTCGAACAACTCAGGGTCTCCTCCTCCTCCCGGTTCTCGCACTCCCTCTCAGGAGCAGAAAATCCTGGATCTGTACAACCGCGCAGAGCCCGTGAAGCCCTTCCTCTTCTACCACCTGCGGCCCGGCCAGGCTTCCACCTTCGAGTCTGTGGCCTTCCCTGGCTGGTTCATCGCGTCCTCGGGGAGAGGCCAGCCCCTCCTGCTCACCGCACAGCAGGGGGGCCCGTACAACACCGCCTTCGAGTTTGAGATAGAGTCCTGAACTCAGTGTGGCTGAAGGACTTGGTCCTAAATTTTCTAGTTCCAGTGTGCTGTCATCTGTATTGCCTCAGCGTCATTTTCACATCAGTGCAGAGAGGTGAGCGGAGCTACCGACATCTCATGTTATGGATGAAGAAGGCATGATGCCTCCCTGTTAACCGAGAAACAGAAGCAGGACGGATGGGGCGACGCTTGGCTCTCCTCTCCTGCTAGCTGCCCAGCCCTTAAGGCATCTGAATGGCGACTTCAGGGCCTTCTCCAGCTCCTCAGGGCTCCCCCGAGCGCGTGGGACGGTCGTGAGCTGAGTTTTGTTCTTGCCCTGTCTTGTCTCCTATGTCCCATAGTCTTTATTTCTGCTCTGTGCCCCAACGTGTGTAATTTATCAAGAACTTTTAAAGGAAAATAATTCTTGTGTTAAATTAAATTATGTTTGTCTCCTTTTTCATGCATACACCTAAAGTCACACATAACCTTCATATGTTTATGCAATAAGAAAGCGAAAGCAAATGTGAAATGGAACAAAAGGAAACAGTAAACTGAAGTTAGCAGCAGTAATTGAATGAAGGTAGCTGATGGTGGCCCGGGGCGGGGGCTTGGCTGGACGTGGACGCGGTATGGGAACGGGCACTTCCCTGAAAGCTCTTTACAGTCTCGCAGCACTGCTTTCTGCCTGCTTCCTCTGGTCTCTTCCTTTTATACACACCCACCACTCACAGGTTCCCTTTAGGAACCACTCTGAGTTGCATTTTTGGGGACAGAGAGGCTTGTTTACCTGTCTGTGCTCACATGATGTATTCTGATGAACTGAAGGAACTGGTTTGGGTGTAACTATAGAAAGATGTAGCTCAGATCTGGTTTTGCATATATTAGATTTCTCTGTTTTGACTTCGATGCAATAAATGCCTGTTTGCTTAAGTGTGTTCTATAAAACAGTACTAGCAACTTAAAATTTACTTTCTACTTTAGGACAATCAGATCACATACTTTACTAAGAGCACCCACAAATACTGATTTAATGCACAGTCCTTGATTCTTTTAAGTTTCCTTTTTCAATTGAATATAAATTTAGCACTGCATTTTTTTTTTTTTTTTGCATGGGCAGGTACAGGAATCGAACCCAGGCCTCTGGCATGGCAGGCGAGAACTCTGCCTGCTGAGCCACCATGGCCCTTAATGCTGCATTTTAATTAAACTAACTATAAAGGAGGGAATCTAAGCCAATCAAGCTGCTGGATACGCACTGCTAAGATGCAGTGGTGGGCGGTGGGTCGGTAGTGGGGAGCTGGCAGCGTCTTTGCCCCCACACGCTCTGGCTGTGTGTGCAGCAGTTCTCTCCGTCTCTACTCAGCCTCCACATTCGAGCTCTGAGGCCACAGGGCTGGCCTTGGGGGTGGACTGGCCATCCGGCCAAATTTTTTTAAAGATTATTATCAAAATAATATATACCTAGGGTAGAAACAAGGTGTCTGATTAGTCATCAGGGCAATGCAAATCAAAGCCACAATGAGACACCATTTCACACCCATCAGAATGGCTGCCATAAAAACGTGGAAAATAGCAAGCACTAGAGAGGATGTGGAGAAATAGAACACCCACTCATTGCTGGTTGGAATGTAAAATGGGGCAGCTGCTGTAGAAGACAAGCTTTGCGGCTCCTCAGGAAGTTAAGTATAGAATTACTACATGACCTGGCAATTCTGCTACTAGGTATATTGCTAAAATAATTGGAAGCAGGGACTCAAACAGACATTTGTTATTTGCGCGTTATTCATCGTGCCTAAAGATGGACGCAGCCCAAGCACCCATCGATCAATGGATGGACAAATAAAATATGGTACACACGTACAATGGGATATCACTCAGCTGTAAAACGGAATGATTTCTGATATGTGTGGCAACATGGTTGAACCTGGAGACATCATGGTGAATGAAATAAGCCAGATGCAAAAGGACAGATATTGTACGATCTCACTGATACGAAACAATTCGCATAAGAAACTTCATAGCGTCAGAATTTAGAGTATAAGTTACCAGGCGGACAGGGTCGGGGTAGAGAATAGGGAGTTAAAATGTGCAGGGTGCCTATTTGGGACAACAGAAATGTTTAGGCAATGGGTGGAGGAGACGGTGGCACAGCATGTGGACCTAACTAAAAGCACTGAATAATACGTTTGAAAATGGTTAAAAGGGGAAAACTTTAGGTTGTTACTAGAATAAATATTTTTTAAATTTTCATGGAACTGCCCAACACAGCGACGCCTAAGATAATTAATAGCGCAATTATTTACATGTGCTTCCGTCAGCCGTCACAAATGTTCCACCCAGTGCAAGACATTAATCGTAGGGTGGTGGTTTCAGTTTGCTAAAGGTGATGAAATGCGAGATACCAGAAATGGGTTGGCTTTTACAATGCGGATTAATTAACTTACTAGTTTACAATTCCGAGGCCTGAAAAATGCCTGAATTAAGGGTCAGCAGGATGATACCTGCCTCTGGAAACCAGCTTCCAGCGAGCCTGGACTGCTCTGTCGTGGCGAGCTCTGCTGGCTTCTCTCCCTGGGTGTCATAGCCTTCTGTGCCTGGCCGCTTCTCTCTCAGCTCCTCTTGCTCTCTCTGCTTCTCTGGGGCCTTTTCCTTGAGTGTCTCT
>PVIY010028172.1:0-33365 GCA_004026745.1 Myrmecophaga tridactyla
GATGCGGTCTGGTCAAGCTTTGGTACAGTCGGCAACGCTCATTTCTTGGTTCTGATCATTGGATCATAGCTGTGTGGGATGTCAGCTTTCGTGGACTGTATCATGGCTATCAGTGAACTCTGAACTATCTTTACAACTTTTCTCTTCCAAAATCATTCCAAAATTTCAACGTTTACTTCTAAAAAGTCAACAGTCTACAAGAGACCACCTGAAAGACTATTTTAAATCACTTTAATAGATGAACAAAAATTGAACAACACCCAGAAATGAAACCCAGCCTAAATGGCAAAGGTTCCAAAGCCTATTACATGAAAACACAGATACCCCAGACCATGTAACAGAGAAACCGGGAAGCCGACCATGCATGGCAGATTAGAAACCAATTTAAAAGTAGGTTAATCATAAATTTATGAATGGATGAACAGAGTACAGCAAGTTTAGAAGAGACCACAAAAATAATTCCTTTAAGATTTAAATCAAGGAAAGCTGCACAAAAAAATCTGATACAGACGATTGCTCAGGAATGAAAAGATCACGTGATGTAAAGTTTGGATGGGGAATAAAAACGATTCTGACTTATGTCATTAAAACAGGACTTAACAGGTAGTTATTTAATTATAAGTTAAACAACAGGGCATAAGAACTGGGGGTCAGGTCTAAAGAACAAGACTCCACTGCTCACTCTCCCCTCTGAGAAAACCTGGTCCCCGTGTCCTTCCACACATCGCCTGCCTGCGCTTCTCCCGGCTGCACCGGCCCACTCGCTCACGCCCACTCACGCCCCTGCTCTCCCGGCCTCCCAACTCCCGGCTCTGACTGGCATAATACAATGGCATCTATACATCAAGTTCTCTCATTTTAGAAGTAAAACCTATTAAAGACAATTTGAGAAAATTTTCATTCTGAAGTTCCAAAAAGTATAAAGAAACCCAAAAAATTAAGGTCAGAATTACTTCTATACAGGCAGCCTTAAAAGAGGGTAAAATCATGATGCAAATCAGACGTGAGTGACGAGCTGCCCCAGGCCACACGCAGGAGACTGCGGGCATTCCAGAAGCGCCAGGCCCTGATGGGCCTTTCTGTGGCTGCCACCGTCACGACACAAAACGCAAGCTCTCAGGGATGTGAGACTCCAACAGAGCTCCTGGCGCAGACAGAGCACACGGCAGCCCCCGTCCTCGAGGCGGGACAGACCAGTGTCGCCGCCTGGCCCTCTTGTCTCAAGACATGTGGTAGGCAAGACGTGTGTGGACGCCCTCCCACAGCTGGCAAAACGGTCCCACTTTTGGTCCCAATAAAATATTCTGTGCTTAGCTGAGAACGATAATTCTATGCTACAATAAATGTGCCACAGAATTCTAGGTAAATCTTTTTCAAAACCTCATTAGTTTGTTTCATTATGAAAAAGGCAGCTACACCAAATCTCAATATTTTTACAAGAAATAAAGGCTGAAATCTCACATTTACTTTGTAAAGCTTCATTATATATATTAATGCTTTGAAAAGCAGCTATGGGGACAATCAGAACTAAAGCATAACACTGTTACTTACTCCTAATCTCCAGTGAAGAAACACTTCTACAATGAGGGTTTTATCCTGTGGCACTGGGTAGGTGAACAGTTCCACTGCCTACATCCTTTTACCTCCGTTTCTTCATCTGCAAAAATAACAGTATTCTCCAACTCACAGGGCCGCATATGATTAAATGAGCTACTATCTGTAAACAGCTCCGAATCATTTACAAATGGTAAACACTGGGTGAGCATCAGAAAAATTTATCTTTGAGTAAACTTACGTGAAAAAGGATGTGTTTCTTCCTATTTTTTTCTGAAGCCCCCGAAACACTATGGGTTGTTACAGCTTTCCTGACATAGAGAAAAATACTAAATGCACTTTTTCTTTACAGTAAGTTTACGCTCATCCAGGGGGTAATGTGACCACTCTCCAGCCAGCTACTACAGTTAGAAAATAAAAGTCAAACCGAACATAAGAGGATGAGCCAACCTAAATTATTTAGCTTAAAAAAAAAAAAATCAACCTTTGAAATTTATCCAACATACAGCTGAATTCTAGCCAACAGGAATTAAGAAGGTAAAACTACTCCCAGACAACTCACTCTCTCCCCTCACCCAGAGAGAGCCTAAAGTCTACGCCCACTGGGTGGAAGATTTCTGGTGTTTCCTTTAAAAGGTCAATTTAAATATTGTGACATATGTTGGCGATGCCTCCTAATAGGAAATACCTCCCCTCAGGAACTGAAATTACAGGTGCACGAGCTTCTCTTACATGTCTCGTTCCTTCTATAAGAATTGGTCACATTGGTCTTAAAAGCAAAGAATAATAATTTCTTTTCAAATAAAGAAATGAATGTCATAATAATATATTAAATATTACAGACTTTAAAAATAAAATGATAAAAGGAGAGCAGAAGGGAACACTTAGTATTCAGTGTCTATATATCTCACTACATATTCATCTCCTCAACTGACTCCTAGCAATATTATTCTTGCTTAAAATTTAATTCCAAAATAATACATGAATATTTAAGTTACAGAATTTAGGAAAATGAAACTCAAAATTATACTGCCCATTGCAAGGTGGTGGCACATGCTGATTCCTTAGTGACATGTGTTCGGGTTAACCTAGAAAACAGAAACCGAACGCAACGGCTCCCGTGCGTAAGCGAGCCCGCAGTAGCCAGGGCCCCCCTGACATCTGGCCAGGCCTGCGACCACTGGTATTAATGCGCTCCACATGGAAAGACAAACGGTCAATCCTCCAGCGCCATAAAAGAATAATACCAAGATACGTTCATTCAGTCCAAACAAGTTACTTTATTCCAGAAACAACTTGAAATGCCAAACGACTGGGGCCCAGAAGCTCGGTTCCTAAATCAGAGCTCCGTACCTACTGCAGTAGACATTATACCTGGAGAGGCTGCGCGTGCTGATTTATCATGCACATGTACATGCTAATTTACCACCTTCGCAGATAATTCGGGGTAGTAAGTTCAACTCTATCTGTCACTAAGAAGCCTAGAAATAATGCTGAGTCAGGTGTAACGAGAAAAGACAGCTAAGTGCAGCCAATGCCCCTAAGCAGGCTCCCCTTTAACGGCTTCCACACAGCTCCTCGGTTAAGAAGCACAAACAGGCTAATCAAAAATAAAACGTCTGCACAGCGTGGCCACGCTGAGACTACTTCTCTACCTTCGGAACTGGCTCTGAGGGTCGGAAAGCTCAACCTTTCTGCCTTTATACTGCCTTGCACGGGACGAACGTAGCCATCATTTCGTGAGCCTGGACTTGATGTAGCCATCCGTTTACCAGTTATTTTCTGACCACCTATCACACAACAGGTTTTGTCCCAAAAGGTGGATATTAGGCAAAGGTCTTCAAGGGACTTATATTCTAGAGAAAACACAAAAATAAGTAAAAATGATAGAAGACCAGCTATATCAAGAGATATTTTATAGTACTTTTAGTCTGAACTGATTTATTTATATGTCTAATTACTTTATATAGAATTTTTGATCTAAAAATCCATTGGAAAATAAGTTTAATTTTTCAAATTTTGAAATAACCCCTTTCCATATTATATGGTATCTAACATTTATTCCTAGGGTCAAAGGCTGGAAAATGTATGTTTGCATTAATACAAATAGTTTCTTTCCATTAGGACACATTTCAGAAAACAAACAGAGCAATCTGGAGTCAGAAGCACGTTGAAGATGGGATGTGCGTATGTGTGTTAGTACTTTAATTCAGGAAACTGGGTTGTAATTTTGATTAGTTCTCATCCTGGCGGACCTAGAAACCCCTACTGCCCACGCTCACGCGGCTTCACGGAGGCCATAAGCGGCAGCTCCTCCGGCCTGTGGGCACTAGGACATGCACCCTCAGCGCTGTGCTCGCCCGGCTGCACCGCTCTCTGCTGCGGGGCTGTCCCGGGCACCGTGCGAGGTCCAGCAGAATCCCCGGCCGCTACCTGCTGGATGCCAGCAGCACGCTCTCACCTGTGGCAACTAAAACTGTCTCTAGGCATGGTCAGATGTCCCCCACAGGACAAAAGCCACCCCCACCTGAGAACCACGAGCCGGTGTCCACTGTGAAAATGCACGCGCGGGTGGCAGGCAGCCTGGGTTCAGTGGGGAGGTGAGCACAGATGGGGTCAGCCAACTGCAGGTGAGGGGTGAGTGCCATGCGAGAGGACATGGCGCGTGACGCCCATTCCTGGGCCACTTTTCTGAAGTATCAGGAGACACTCCACGTGGGAAGACAGCATCTGAGACAGGCTTTCAGGGCAAGCAGAATTTTGCCAGGGAAAGTGGGCGAGCATAAACGGAGGGTGGGAAGTCAGACACTTCCCGGGAACACAGGGGCAGTGCGGCTGGCCCTGAAGGGGAACTGCGGACCCCGAGGAATGTGGACCAGGACTGCAGGGCAGTGGGGTCCTAAGAGCCAGAATAAGTTTGAACTTAGTGAATGTGTTCAAAGCTTCTGCACAGGAGAGTGACCTCACTGCAGGGCTGGGACAGCACAAGAGGCGTGTGACTGCGGGGACGGAGGAGGTGAGCACAACCTGTGCGCCAGAGCTGGTCCTGACCGCCACCCACAGCGAGGCAGACGTTGAATGAAATGGCATTTCATTTCTCACTGGATGTTCTGTGTTCTACTTTCTGTGCTATTTTCTTCTGTATCATTAAAGAAAAAAGGTGTTGGCAAACACCCAATAATTTGATTTCATGACCCACCAGTGGGTCTCCGAAGTCTCTGCTAGACCATTTTGGTGAACTTGGTGAGTTCGGGCGTTGGGGATGTTGGAAATGAGGAAGAGAGCCAGAGAAGGGGAGGACCAGAGAGGCAGAACGACTGTTATTCCGAGGACTGGCAGGACAGGATGGCGAAACGCAAGGGTGAGTCCAGGGTGGCACGAGGGAAACTGTGGAGTGGTGTGACTATCGGGTTCAAACCGCTAAGGGCTAAAGGTGAAATCAGCACAGACCCGAGGACAGAGGATGGCAAAAAGCAAAAAGGGAAGCAAGAGGAACTTTGTAGGGGCAAGATGAGGGGAGAAATAGGAAACAGGGGATTTTGAGTTTGGAGGACTTTCAGGTGGGGTCTTTTTTAAAAAACTAATTATAGGGTCTAAACTGTGGGGTGGCTAAAGTGAAATTAAAACAGTCTCTAGAGCTAAGGACTCTGGAGGCCAGACTAGGAAAAACAGCTGGTTTGCAGGGCAAATGGGACTTGCTGGAAACGTCCTCTCTGAGGATGCTGGAGTGTGGACGGCGCCGAGAGGATGCTGGAGTGTGGACGGCGCCAAGAGGATGCTGGAGTGTGGACGGCACCGAGAGGATGCTGGAGTGTGGACGGCGCCGAGAGGATGCTGGAGTGTGGACGGCGCCGAGAGGATGCTGGAGGTGTGGACGGCGGATTTGCCCGAGAGGGCCGGCACCTGATGGACGGCACCACCCTCCAAAGAGGCGGTATTAGGCCCCCGATAAGAGCAGTGCTATCACAATGCAGGTGGTCAAAGAAACCGAGGCATTTACGGAAAGTCGTCTTTCAGTAATTCCAGGAAACTGAAGTGCCTTGATAACAGAAAATGGTTCAGAAAGGCAGGTGGGAAGAGACAGTGGATTAAGACTACTTTAAACTGAAGGAGCAGCAGAGGGGCTGGGGGCGGGTGGGATGTTAACTGGGATGGTAACCATCCATAACGATGAGTGCTGAAATCACAAATTAGCCGCCTAAGAACTGACTTTCACCTGAAGCCCTGTTTTGTTCGGCTCAGACAACATTTTAAACATGGGATGAGTTCAGATAAAAATCTGGATTTTTCTTGAAAAATCTGAAAGTCTGGCAATATTGGCTCTAGAGTCCTGCATGACTTTTAAAATGTGCACACCCCTGGATCTACTAAATGTGCACGCATGCCTGTACACAATTTGTAGGGGGTGGCTAAATTATGGCACACTATACAGTTATTTATTTTTTTTACATGGGCAGGCACCGGGAATCGAACCCGAGTCCTCTGGCATCACAGGCAAGCATTCCTGCCTGCTGAGCCACCATGGCCCACCCTATACAATTATTAAAAAAGAATTAGAACAGTAAGCACAAACATAGACAGATATTTTACACACAGGCAAAAGCTGCTGAATAATGTACAGTGTGATCACAACATTAAAATTTAAACTATATTTTTGATAAACTGTAATAATTAATATAAAACATATAGGAAAAGATCTGGAGAGATCTACACGAAACTATTCCCAGTGGTTATTTATAAGTAAAGAAATATGATTCTCCATTGGGAGAAAGAAATTTTCAATAGCGACTACTATTCTTTTGTAGTAATAATGATGCAGCATACTTTTCTGAAGCTTGCTATTTTTTATTTCAGGTTCTGAAGTATTAAGCAGGACTCAACATGTATTTTATCCGTGCCATCTAGAAAAATGCAGTTGTACAAATATGCATCTGTTGACCTTATTTGTGTCAAAAACGGTAAAGTGGGGGGAAAAAATGAAATCTATGAAATGGATGATTAGTGTGAGTTATAAGATTGCCCATTCTGAGCTTTAAGTACTCACTGGGTTTTTTAAGGCACTTTGTCAGTTTCCAGTGTTTATCGATGGGCGCGTTTGCTATTCCAATTGGAAAACACAGCAGAGGTGTGTTGCTTTCCACGCAGACCTGGGTGGACTACAGGTGAACTTGCCTCCTTCATGACGAGGTTTCTACTTCCTGGGCCCAGAGAGCACTTCATGTGCGGAATCCTTTTTCCTCACCTCTAAAATGGGCTAACAAAATGCTGTGAGGATTAAACAAGCATCTGTGCAAAAGGACCTAGCGAGGCCCTGGTCCAATACAAGTTAGCTCCTCTCCCCACCAAGTAAGCACACAAGAAAAGAAACCATCATCCCTAAACGTACGTATTAACCATGAAAATATTCACCCGTGACCTAATCTCACATTCTTCCACTGACTTAAAACATGAACTCCGCTTTATTTAAAATCTAAATAAAGCCACCAGAATACTGACTTAACCTAATTCCTCCAGAAGCAAATTCAGGATAAGATGCAGAGGGCTCTGTTAAGAGCCTCACACCTTCACCACAAATCTCGCAGCAGAAACAAATCTCGCAACAGCTCCAGTGATTTAATGCCACCAAGATTTTTAAATAGACTTAAGTCACTTGCTGAAGTTTCAAAGGTAATCATTACTTAAAGCCCAAGGAGACTCTTCCAGTCACTAAGCAAAAGCTAAATTAAGGTTAGGCTGTGAGTGACCTAAACAAATTAGCTGACACTCAGGCCAATCTGTAATGGTTAAAGAAATAAATTATTACTCTACAGAAGGGAAAAAAAAAAAACAGCTATTATTCTATCAAAGAAATACTCTTCCAAATAAGAAAAATATTTCTCTAAGCAAGAGTGACAAGAAGTTAAGCCTTTCTGCCAATTTATAAAACTCGGGAGAAAGCCAGTGGGAGGGTAAGCTTTCATTAAGAGAAACGTCCCACTCACCCAGCATGACATTCGGCATGGTGTCCAGGTCCGTTTCTTCATGGTTTAAATTTCATCTTGTTGGTAAAGACATACACGGTAATTTGCACACCGTAAAAGCAAACCAGTTTACTTCTGGTACGTAGCCTGTGAACTTTAACCCCTTGCTGCCACGACAGCTGACCCAGAGCAGCGTCCCCGTCCCAGCACCTCCCCCAGGACCCCTGTACAGCCCCCTCCTCCAACCCAGCCTCTCTGGCAGCCGCGTCACCTGGTCTCTAACCTGGGAGAAAGGCCTGCGGCGCCTACAGGAGGTGGTTGTCCGCCTCGCTGCCCCCGCACAGCCCGAAGCCCCGAGGTCCATCTTCTCCTGGTGAGGGGTGCCCCCCGTCCCCCAGCACTGCGGGCTAGACTCGGGCTGCGATCAACACTCAAGGGCCGCTTTCGGTGGGAACAAAAGTTCTCAGCGGGCAGACACCTCGGAGGGAGGCTGCTGGGTCACCCGGAACACATGCGTCCACCTTCCCCCCTTCTCCAGAGTGCTGCGCCATTTGCATTCCTATCAGCAATGTGTGGGAACTCCAGTGTGCACTCGGCGTCCTGCTAGCACTTGCTCTGGACGGTCCAGTCACTGTGAGTCATTCTTCTCGGGGTGTGCTGGGAGCTCCTCGTTTCTTTATTTAACCATTTAATGGGCATCTTTTTTTAAGCTTCCCCTGTTTTTCCATTTTATATTTGACAAATAAGAATAAGGAGAACTCTACAGGGGAAGGAGGGGGATCCCCAGCGAACAAAGCAAAACAGATGAGAGCACTTGAAAGCCTAGCCTTCCCGCAGCCCTGGACGCCCGGCCCTGAGGCGGGGAGGGAGGAAGCTTCCGGCTTGGCTAGCAGCTAGTTACTGCACCAGCAGTTAGCTAGTGTACCAGCACTTACCTAGTGTACCAGCAGTTAGCTAGTGTACCAGCACTTACCTAGTGTACCAGCAGTTAGCTAGTGTACCAGCACTTACCTAGTGTACCAGCAGTTAGCTAGTGTACCAGCAGTTAACTAGTGTCCCAGCAGTTAGCTGGTGTACCAGCAGTTAGCTGGTGTACCTGCACTTAGCTGGTGTACCAGCAGTTAGCTGGTGTACCAGCACTCAGCTGGTGTACCAGCACTCAGCTAGCGTTCCAGCACTCAGCTGGTGTACCAGCACTCAGCTAGCTACCAGCACTCAGCTAGCGTTCCAGCACTCAGCTAGCGTTCCAGCACTCAGCTAGTATACCGGCACTCAGCTAGTGTACCAGCACTCAGCTAGTGTACCAGCACTTAGGTAGTGTACCAGCACTCAGCTAGTGTACCAGCACTCAGCTAGTGTACCAGCAGTTAGCTAGTGTACCAGCACTCAGCTAGTGTACCAGCACTCAGCTAGTGTACCAGCACTTAGGTAGTGTTCCAGTGGTTAACTAGTGTACCAGCAGTTAGCTAGTGTTCCAGCAGGCAACACCACTGGCCCTGTCCACCAGACGGGCTGGGCACTGCTAGCTCCAGGGTGTGCACAGCTGGCACCGGCTTGTCCAGCATTACTGACGAGGGTCAGCAGCATGGCCATCTGCACGGGTAATGGGCAGTTTTAAAACAGCACCCACTGTCCCCCCACCCCCCAACCAGGAAACCCTGAATAAAGTTTTCTAACTGACTCAAAATGATCCACAGAGAATAAACACTGCACTGCCCTCAGGGGCCACTGAAATACATAGAGTTGGTTTCCTTTTTTTCTGAAATAGCCCCAGAATTATGTCTGCCTTTTTTTTCTCTCTCAGTCACTTTTCTTTCTTTCTCTTTTCTTAGCTTCTCCCTTCCTGCTAAGCGTTGGTGCCGGCTGTTAATGCTGCTCCTGCCTCTGGCGGAACGCCCTCTTCTCTCTCGTCTCAAGCCCAGCTCAGGAAACAGTAATTAAGGCCACCAGGATGGCATCTGCACGGCAGTGGGCAGTCTGTGAGCGAGAGAGCTTTACAGGATCCTTCCACGAGGACAGTGGGAGGTTTTACTTTTGTCATCGTCCCTGTACCTAAACTCCCTGACCTTTCATTGGGTGGCTCAGAAATTTCTAGTTAAACATCTCAGGTGTTTCTCAAAAAGGTAAGGATGCCAGGGAACTGGCCTCCAGGTAGATGGGTCATCACTATCAATCTGAGTAAGGAACACTACACTGTGATTCTAGATCAGGCGCTCAGAGTTCACCTAAAGCAAAACACTCACCGACAAAACTAGCTTGTTTCCACAACTCGTAGTCCAAGAGACTCTTAAATTTAGTTTCCAACACTTACACGCTGGGCAAAAGTCTAAGTACTAACCTGGTATGGAAGACATTCAAAGAGGGGCAAAGATAAATAAAACACAAGTTTACAGTGAGAAATAACTCAGTTCTTTCAAGACCCAGCGACGGCGGACAGGGCAAGGCTACATTGTAGCGCTGCTCCCACGCCCCTCGACTAGGCTAAGGCCACCGGCAGCCTGTTCCCAAAGGCAGAAGCGCTGGGGCTCTCGCTCTTTTACCCAGCACTTTCCGGCCCCGGACAAGAAGCGCGCAGCGCGTGCCCATCTCCTGCAGGCACCTCGCGCCGACTTCCTGGAGACAGGGCCCTGCAGGCTGCCCCTCGGCGAGGTGGGCCCACTCAGACCCTTCCTCTCCCCCCAGCTTCCCCGGGGAAGGGCACGGCGGGCAGCTGCCACGCTCCCAGGCCAATGGCTGCTGCTCCCGGCGCCTGGGCCGCAGACTCGGAGCCCTGCTCACCAATGGCAACAGGCGCCTGGGTGGGACTTCCGCTATCATCCTAGGCTAGCCGCCACCACCTCGTCATCCGCGCCGAGCAGCCATGGAGGACTCGCTCCAAACTTCGGGCTCCGCCACACTCCCGGCAGCAGCAGGAGCCGGGCAGACGCGGGGGAAGGCACGGAGCGGCAGGAGTCGGGAACCACCGACAGACCCCCACCCAAACTGTTTTCTAAAAGAAACACGGAAGGAGGCAATCAAAACCTGGCTTCTGTAGACACGCAGTTTTCAGTCACTCCTGGGCCCTCAAGTTCTCCTTTGGCCCCGTTTCAGCCCAGGAGCCCTTCGCCAAGGGACAGCAGAAGGCCCGATAAGGTGCAGCTCTGATTACTGATCGGTGCCCAGCTGAAGGTCACTGGGCATTTGCAGGCACAGGGGAGGGCCGTCCTGCGCGTTCACGCCTGTATCCGCTCCCACCAACGCCCGAGCCTCACTCCCTTAGCTCCCCATTTCCACCGACCACTTCCACACCAGCTCTGCAAACCCGAAACGCACCTCACGGGCGCTCCTCCCTCCACACAGCCTCCAGGGCCCAGAACTGACGGCGCTCCGCCAGGTCTTCCAGGTCGACCCCGACGTCGCGGCTTGTCCCTCCCCAGGGTGCGCCGTGCCCCGTGGACCGGTGTCCCCGCCCGGCACGCGGGGGCCGTGGGGATCCGCCGCCACCCCGGGGCCCAGCCCTGACCGCCCCGCTCGCTCCCACACGCGAACCTGTTGCCGCGGAAGAAACGTGCGAAGCCCCGGCCCCCCGCGCAGGGCGCGCCCTTCGGCGCAGCGGCGGCGACGGCCCGCGTCCCGGTTTCCAGCGGGGGGGGGGGGGCGGCTTATTAATGCTCCAGCGCTCCGGGGACCCCGGAAGGTGCCACCGGGGTGGGGGGGGGGAAGGCCACGACGGACCAGCTGCCAGGCTGCCGGCCGCGGGGTCGGCGCGGCGGGGAGGGCCGCGGCCTCCGTGCGTCCCGGGGCCGAGCGCGGCGCGCCCCGCGGGTCTCGGGCGTCCAGGCCGGGAAACTTTTCAGTCCCGGGCTCGCGTCCGCACGCGCACGGGGCGGAAGAGGCAAAGGAGGCGCCCGAGCGGCTCGCGGGCCGCGGCGCCCCGGCCGGGCCCTACCTTGATGTGGAAGCGGATGAGCGCCAGGCGGATGCAGTGGGCCATGCAGACGGGCGGCAGGAACCAGACCTTGGGCGGCGGCGTGCCCTTGTTCTGGACGTGGCTGACGATCTGCTGCGCCGTCTGGCGCTCGTTGCCCTGCCGCTTGACCCACTCGTGCAGCCGGGCCTTCTCCAGCGCGCCGTTGAAGAAGACGAAGAGCTCGATGTTGCCGTTGAAGCAGGCCTTGGCCAGCGCCGCCAGGTAGCCGAGCATGTGGTTCCACTGGCCGCCGCTCACCCAGTCCGTGTAGAAGCCGCCGTACAGGCGGTGCAGGCAGTTGTCGGCGTCGATGAGGAGGCGCAGCGGCGTCTGCGGGGGCCGCTGCCGCCCGCCGCCCACCAGGCTGCCCCGCGCCAGCTTCTGCAGCTCCACCGGCACCACGGCGCTCGGGCAGTGTTTCTCGATGTAGTCCTGGAAGCCCTGCACGCCCATGGCGGCGGCGGGGGGCGGGCGGGCCCGAGGCGGCGGCGGGCCCGTGGCGCTCGGCCGTCGGCGGGCCGGCGGGCGGCGGCGGGGTCGGCGGGGGGCGCGGGAGGCCGGGCGGCGGCGGCGGCGGCGGGCGGAGGCCGGGCGGGCGGGCGGGCGGCGCGCTAGGGGCGGCTGGGGCGAGTCGGGGGCGCGCTCATGGCCGCCGCGGCCGCCATGTGCTGCTGCCTCCCAGGGCCATGTCTGGGGAGGGATCTGCCGCCGCCGCCGCTGCCGCCGCTCCGAGGCCGAGGCTGAGGCTGCCGCTCGGCGGGCGGGCGGGCGGGGCGCGGGGCGGGGGGCGGGCCGGCCGCGCTGACGTACGGCCGCCGCGGCGCGGGAAGGACGCCCGGCGGGCCCGGCGGAAGGGGCGGCGCCGGGAGCGCGGCCGGGGAGAGCCCGGGGCGGCGCGCGGGGCGGGCCCGCCGCGGCCGTTGGCGCCCGTGGGTCGCGGGCCGCGCACGCCGAGGTCACGGGCGCCCCACGCCGCCTGCGCCGCGCCGGCCGGGGACGGGTGGGGCCCTCGCGCCCGCCGCGCCCGCCCGCCGTTGGGCGTCTCTGCGGCCGCGGGCGTTGAGAAGCGGGTCGTGCGGCTCCGTGCTGGCCGGACGAGGCGGGGCGAGGCGGGGACTTGAGGAGGAGAAGGCGGCCGCGGCCGCCCCCTGTGGACCCGGCTCCCGACGCCGGCATCTGAGACGTGCCGGCCCGTTCTGTCGGCCAAAGGCTAGCGGGATTTTCGGCGGACTTAGTGGGTCCTGCGGACAGGCCGGGCGGGCGCCTCCTCGGGACACCGCCTGCTCCTCTGGTCCTGGAGCAGCTCCTTCCGGAAGGACATCTCAGGTCGGGTCCCGGAGCAGCCTCTTCTGGAAGGACATCTCAGGTTGGGTCCCGGAGCAGCTCCTTCCGGAAGGACTTCTCACGTTAGATCCCAGAGGAGACTGTTCTGGAAGGACTTGTCAACTTGGGTCCTGGAGCAGCTCCTTCTGGAAGGGCTTCCCAGGTTGGGTTCTGGAAGGACATCTCAGATTGGGTCCCGGAGCAGCTCGTTCTGGAAGGACCTCCCAGGTTGGGTCCCGGAGCACCTCCTTCTGGAAGGACATCCCAGGTTGGGTCCTGGAGCAGCCTCTTCTGGAACAACTTCCCAGGTTGGGTCCTAAAACAGCTTTTTCTGAAAGGACTTCTCAGGTGGGGTCCTGGAGCAGCCTCTTCTGGAAGGACATCTCAGGTTGGGTCCCGGAGTACCTCCTTCTGGAAGGACATCTCAGGTTGAGTCCTGGAGCACCTCCTTCTGGAAGGGCTTCCCAGGTTGGGTCCCAGAGCACCTCCTTTTGGAAGGACTTCCCAGGTTGGGTCCCAGAGCACCTCCTTTTGGAAGGACTTCCCAGGTTAGGTCCCGGAGCACCTCCTTCTGGAAGGACTTCTCAGGTTGGGTCCCGGAGCAGCCTCTTCTGGAAGGACATCTCAGGTTGGGTCCCAGAGCACCTCCTTTTGGAAGGACTTCCCAGGTTGGGCCCCGGAGCACCTCCTTTTGGAAGGACTTCCCAGGCTGGGTCTGTAGCAGCTCCTTCTGAAGGGTCTTCTGAGGTTAGGTCCCGAAGCAGCTCCTTCTGGAAGAACTTCTCAGGTTGGGTACCAGAGTAGCTCGTTCTGGAAGGACTTCTCAGGTTGAGTGTACCCCAAAGTGCTGCCGTGAGTGCTTTCACCAAGAGGTCAGAGTGGCCATCCTGGCTTAGCCAGTGGCGCACTGCTCTCTCAGGGCCCAGGTCTGAACGTGCCAGAGAAGGTAGTGTCCATCAGGTTGGCTGACGCCCTACACGGGGAGCCCCACAGGACAGGGGTGCAGGCCCAGTGCACCCGTCTCTGCAGCCCCCCACTGGCCCAGCCCTCAAGGCCCCGGTAATTGTTCAGTTGTTTTAAATTATCTTGTTTTGAAAGGTTTTGTCAAACATTGAGAGAGTATTATATCAGCAGCATGTATCTGCCAGTCATACACAATAAAATTATTTTGCAAAAAAAGGAAGAGGTAAGTACTGAATGTATATTAGGCTTCAAGCATACTTTTTTAAAAAAAAAAAAAAGAGATTAATGTCTTTCAGAATGAAGACTTTAGAAATCCAGACCTCTTAAGAGTTTTTAAGTGTCTTTTTTCTCATCTCTAGCCCTCTCATCCATTCTTTTCCTGGAGAAGCCTCTGGATGGGAGTAAGGTGCAGCTAAAACTTAAGACCCAGGTGTGCGCCGCGGAGACCTGGAGCCAGCACCCACCGAGTTAGTCCATGCAGGCTCAGTGATGGCCCCAGGCATGCGGTCCACGCAAAGGCAAATTGAAGGTTTACTCTTCTTAAAACTGCACCTCCCAATGCAGGCCGCCATGATAGCTGATTAAATGAAATATTCTTGGATATTTCAGTAAAAAGCTTTAATTTTTAAAAAAGGGGATGTGACAAGTTAAGGCATTTTCCCATGCATACATTTAAAGATGAAGCAGGATTGCCTGTTATTAAGAAATAAACATAGCTATTTAAAGCCATGTTAAAAACTAACAGTTAAGAGGGCACTGCAGAAAAATCCAATTTTCCTCCTACAACCCACTGTGGGTTCAAAAGATAAATTTGTAGCATTGCCTTCTATATATTTACCTTCACTGTGCACTTGCTTTTACTTTACTTTTTTGAATGCTTTATAACCAATATCCTGGGATTTTGTGAATAAATGTATTTTCACCTTCAGATCAGTGTAGAATACAAAGGTTCTGGAGTCTGACCACCAAACCTGTCTCTTTCTAACTCCTGTGCCTTTGGGAAAATCACTGAACCTTTTAGAACCTAGGTTTTTATCATCTGTAAAATGAGGATATAAACAGTACTTACTCATAGGTTGTTATAAGGATTAAACAGTATAATCTGTTGCCTCCCATACAGCAAATGCTCAATAAATGTTGGCTTTTGTAATTATTATTTCCAAATATTACGACTGTAAAGAGTTTACATTTGAGTTAAGTGGGCTAGTTGTTTTACATTTTGAAAGTTTGAAATGTAAACACTTAAAAGCTTCCAGTTCATTTTCATCAGCATAGCTCATTTATGTTTACTGTCCCTAGTTAGCAGTGTGTCGTTCATCTTTTTAAACCATGCATCCTTTTATTTATTTATTTATTTTAGTAATAATAAATGGCTCACAAAATGCTTGGCTGACAAACATTTTAAATTATCTGTATCCTTAGTTCAAATTCAAGCATTGGTTGAAAATAAAGTCCTTAAATGTCAAGGTAAAAGCAAACATCTGTATTTGAAATTCAATGAACAGATATTTCTTCTTGGGTCCACGGTATATATGGCAGCTGATGGTTAGAAACTTTCATTTCCAACCACTTTATCTTTGGACATTTCACTTAGAACAGAAAACTTTAAATTCACACACAGAAATTGCCACACAACTGAGAAAAAGGTACCTGAAAATAAACAAAAATACTAGAAAGGACATGGCCCCATCGTCACAAAAACTGCAAAAAGAAAAAAAAAGTTAAGATTAATGGGCAAAGACAGCCTACCCCTGGTGTCCGGAAATTATCAATATCTGGCAAAGTAATAGCAAAAATTATTTTTAGGTCTTCAACCAATTCAACCAATTTGGTTTTTAAATCAATTTCACCTACAGCCCCCTATGAGAAAGTAGTGGCTGTCTTATTTAAGCAATTCGTTCCAAACAGGTGTTTTATAGTAGGGTGATAGCTTTAATTACCATTCTACTTAGTTGAGGCTTGTATCCACCTACAATAAAAGGCGAGTTTTCAGTTTTTCAAGTAAGGTGCTGGAAACTTGCGCTGTCAGCCTCACATCAATATTGGGAGAACAGCAGGCTGGGGCTGTGACCACCTAAGAGAGAAAATTAATCCGTGTTTGGGCTTTGAACCTTCACCCAGCACCAGGCCGTAATTTGCTAGTTAACTCAACTTAAATTACCTGGAAGAGTACACGCTACCCTCTACAGTCTTTGGTTTTGGGTTTCGTTTTTGCTCTACTTTGAAATTTTTAAAAGTGCTTTTTTATCTTCATTTATGTGGATGAAAACTTTTGTTCTCTTCACAGGTGTGGTGTTCATGCTTCTCAAGCAGCAATGCACTTAGAGTTTTAAATGTAAGTCTATGAGAAAATATAAGCACATTTTTTATATAAATTCACATTTCTGGAATTATTCACTCAGCTAGAGTCATTGCACTCTGTAAATCACTGTAATGGCCCCATTTGAGGAACGACAGTTGGCTATTTTCTGGTCCCTTTCTCTGTGAAGACCGCAAAGGACTGCCGCGTTCTCTCTGCCGCTCGCGGGAATGCCCAGAAGCCTTGGCAATACCTCTTGGGCATCTGGGGCCACTTCCCCTCATCCCGACTCGGGCCTCATACCCTCTCTTGACCCCTGTCCTCACCCTTTCCTTACTTGGCTTCTTATGGGCCAGAGGGAAAGGGAAAGGATGGAAAAAGAGAAAGATGAGCTCCTGCCTGCTCACACTGGAATGTGCTGGTGGAAGGGTGCTCTAGACCAGTAGCTCTCTAACTTTTACTCCCATTGTGACACCCGTGATGCAGGCTGTTGGGAAGAACGAGTTTCTCTCATGAGTGAACTGAGGTTAATTCCCCTCTGGAATGGAATGGATCAGAAATGAGGGGGAGCGACCCTCACAATGACCCCAAAGTGTCTAAGTGTTTGCATGCTTGGAGCACCGTCACGACGGGTGGGTCAGGAGCTGGTCACGCGGCGCCAGCGTGCCAGCAGGTAGGCCCTTGTTCTAAACTGCCTTCAGTCACCACGTCCGTCAGAGCTGCGCTGCCCGATGCTGTGACCTAAACGGAGACAGTGACCGACAGTCACACTCTTGAACCCGTGACAAAATGCATTTCATAGTCCAAACAATGGGCTGATAAATTACCTTTCTTTGCCTTCAAATTGTCAGAAGTCATTGTGTCAATAACAAGGTATCTCAAAAACACAAAGTTGTCAACATCGTGGCTCGTTCTTGAGACTGATTTGAAAATGAAGGTTCAGTTGTGCAGGGGCGCTGGAGGGGAAGATACCAGCCCGGGTGCCAGATGTGCTCCTGCCCACCGAGATCTGAGCACACCGGGAAACCATCGACTCGCCGCCCTCAGCTTCCGAGGCTGCTTTCAGAGGTCTCTCCTCAACAGGGGTTTCTCGGGCCTTAGGATGGTGTCAAGAAGCAGGAAGAAAGATGTTACGATCAAATACCCCTTCCAGAAGGAACAGGAAGAGTAACAGTTTGGGAACTTTTCTTCAGAACTGCTGCCACGAACAGCTACAAGCGTCACTGGAGTGTTAGAGCTGGAGGAGCCCTGACCTACCGATTCACCCACTGCTTTTATAGATCAGGGAGTGGGGAGCACGCAGGAAGAGTGGCTTTCTCCGTAGTCACAGTCGATTCGGTGAAAGACTGAACCGAAATAGAGAACAGGCACTGCTCACAGGCTCCTCCCGGAGCTGGGCACAGGTCAGCTGTGGGGACAGAGGTGAACGGCCCGTGGGGAGGGAGGCGTGCACTCCACACATTCTGATGCTATCAGGTAGGTCAGTCGACACCGTTGCCCAGAAATGAGGAGGAGGAGGCGAGGGGCTCAGTTACCTGGAGCGCAGCAGCTGAGATGGGTGGGGCTGTCCCTCCAGGTGACAGGGGCCTTTTCTCATCAAATGCCATGTGCACTTGGGAACGCAAACCCTCGTGGGGGTCCGACGGGACCACTAGAAAGAGCCTCCTCGTAGGTCGCTCTCACCAGCCCTCGGAGCTTATCCTTGTCGGGGGGGGGCAGGGCCACTGTCTCCACCACTGCCCTCGGCATTGCACAGGTTTTATCCTCGGTTTTCATTTTCAGTCCGGAAGAACTCTGCCTGCGCCTTACACACCGTAGCCATCAGACTTGCGCCCAGATGTATTTGACCTGATTCCAGAAATATTTATGCCGAGTGAGAAGCGAGGTCTCCCTGGAAGACTTGCACTGGGAGCCGTGGGTCCCACGGGCAGCTCCGGAGGCACTCCCAGCACGTGGGCAGTGGGCGCGGCTCAGGAGTAAGTGGGCCGGCTTCCACAAGGCCGTTCGGAAAGATGACATATATTCCCTCTCACTCTTTTATCTGTATAAAAAGAACTTTATAGTCAAACCGTAAACACTGCCTGAAGGACTCTTCAGGATTAACTTATTTTTTAGTAAACTACATTCATTATTTTTATTAAATTTTTATTTTTTTAAATACCGAAAAACACCAAATGCAAACATTCTTAACTTTTGATCATTCTGTTCTACGTCTATAGTCAGTATACATTCATTTTTAAATATGCTATATTTTATTGATAAAATATGCTATAAATCAAATGAGAAATTTAATTTTTTAACTAGGAACTCCCATTCATGAACACAAAACCGTTTTTAAAATTTGATTAATTAGAAAGTACTCTCCTTTCTCTTTTTTTTTGGAGAATGTGTTTGGCACCTAAGTGATCCTTGGGGTGTGTTCTTCCTCCTGCAGTTTTGGCAGAAAATGGAAGCGTACAACAGTTGTGGCATGTGGTAGTTTTAGAATATGTCCGAACTGTAACACTCCTCCCCTGAGCAAGCGGAGTTAAATTCCTGTTGCCCTTGAGCATGGGCAAACTTACTGACTCATTTTTTAAATTTAATTTACTTTTATTTTTTCCAACCTTCCCACTTCACCCTCCCCCATCCCCTGTAACCACTAATCTACTTTCTATGTCTGCAAATTTTCTATTTCTAGTCGTCTAAGCTAGAGGCTGATTTTTGTTAAATGGTCTAATACATTTGTGCAAGCCATAAACCATTTCTAGGAGGAGCAATTCTTTCATTCTAGGGCAGCACCCAGGCCTGGCCAGCCTGGGACGCAGGAACCTAATTTCCTGCTGGGTGCACAGGCTCTCCTGGAAACCGAGCTGAGAGTGCCCGCCCAGGCCTGAGACCCTGTTGCCCCAGGAAGATCTCAGAGTTTTGTGGTGCTGGGGGAATGCAAGCGCCTCTGGAAGGCAGGGGCAAGTTATGCCTCAAGTGAAAATGCCATCGGGGTGGAGCAGTGCCCTGAGCAGCGCTGCCTGGGAAAGTGGAAGGCCCAGCAACGGCCCCCCTTTGCCCCTTCTTTCCATTGTTTCCTGCCCATCTTCCCTCACTCCAGGTCCTAGGTGTGTGCTCAGGGAGAGCTGGTTCAGCCTGTGAGCTGGGGCCTGGGATGTCCATTTACTCACTAATGCGCACACAAGTAAGGATTTCAGCATAAATATTCATGACATTGCCTGTTATTTGTTCATCAAGAGAATCATTAGACCAGGAAGCACTGTATGACATAAAATAATCAAAATGTCCATATCACTACAAAAGGAAAGATCGTAGACTTAACAATTGTTTTAGTTTTCCAGCTGCTAAAACAAATATTATCCAATTGGAATAGATTATAACAGGAATCTGTTGGCTCACAGTTTTGAGGCTAGGCAAAGTCCAAAATTGAGGGGTCAGCAAGGCAGCGTGGAAGTGTGGTATCCTGGGGCTGGCTGTCATTGATTCTTGGGTTTTCTGGCACACGGAAATACCCATGCCAATGTCTTCTCTTTTCTCCTTGAGATTCTGTTGACCTCTGGTTTCTTGCTCTTCCCATGGCTTCTCTTTCCACATCCAATTTCCTTTGCTTATAGGAACTTCAGTCACCCTGGCAGAAGGCCACCCACCTTCAGTTTGGGCACACCTTAATTTTTAACGTCTGCAAAGGTCCTATTTACAGATGGACCAGGGGTTGGGACCTGAGCATGCATTTTGTTGTGGGCACGATACAATCCCCAATAATAATGATATTACCCTAACAATTATTTTCTTGAGCTGCACTGTTCCATAGGTCTTTTTTGTCCTCTGCTGTCTAATATAGTGACAATTAGCCCCATGTGGGTCTTGAACACTTTTAATGTGGCTAGTACAACTGAAGGGTTACGTCTTAAATTTCCTTTAACATAATTTGAATGGCCCTGTGTGGCTAGTGGTTTGCATATTGGGGACCTTAATGCTTACAGTAATAACTGAATGACTGCACCAGCCTAGCCTCATATTAAGTTGCACTTACAGTAATTTGTTCAATAAATGCATTAGTAATGCCTCAATATAATAAAACATTTTTGCAATGCTTTACAGTCTATAAATTGCCTTTCCAATTCAAAACTCCCTTCTACTCTGTGATGGTTGGCTACTTAGATACGTCTAAAAATGTGAAAATTATAAAATGTCTAATTCCTCAATTTTCAATTCTCCAGACTACACCAACTCTACCACATAGTTTCTAGACCTCTTACCACCTGGAACCCATGCTACCGGGTGTCTTTCCAGTGTGTCGGTATCCTTAAGGATGCCAGATGCCAGGCTCAAGTTGGTCAGTAGAGTGCACAGGGAGACTGACTTCCTGAGATCTGGGTAGGTCAGAGTATGCAGCCTAACACTATGTTAACCATTGTAGGAGACATCACTCAGTCTGCTTAGCTAAGCACCAGATCACATGAAAAGACCAAACAAAACTTCACACTTGGATATGCATGATTGCCTAATACATTGTACCGATTTAGGCTCTTATATCACAGGCAAGAAAAAGAATTCTTCCTAATATAAGCAAAAGATATTTATTACAAAGATAGTAGGAATTCATAGGTTAGTGAGAACACTGGAGAACCAGGATTAGAAATGGACAAGAACTAGCAATGAGAGGCAACAATATGGCAGAAAATGGGGTGCTGAATATGGCATGAATGAGCTCTAATCCTTTCTTATCCTGTGATCACTAGCTTAAGATTTAAAGTCATGGGAAAGTGAGTAGAATGGACTAAACCCATCTAACATAAGGTAGAGCCCTCAGCCAACTTCTGCCCCAACAATATCAAAAGAGACCACCTAGGTTCCAGTAAGGTGGTGGAATAGGATAAGTTGAGTTACCCCCTGCTCCAAGGAACAGCTAGAGGAGTGACAGGAGGGCAACTGAGATGGCAGTTTCAGGCTGTAGGTGATCTAGGAGCATCTTCTACACCACATAGGGAGGCCCTGGTTACAAAAGTTGAAGAATTGGGATGCAAATAACCGGAGACGGTCCAGCTAGTGAAACAGCCTAACATGCCCCTCTCCAAGCAAAAGTCCAGAGCCCTCAGGAGTGCATGGACAGGGAGACAGGGACCAGGAGCCATCCCATAAATCCAAAGCTATTGAAGGAAATCAACATCCAAAGTAACCCTATCAGGGTATTTACATGCCTTGAAGACACAGAAGATCACTAAGCATATGAAAACGCAGACAGACACAGCCCAGCCTAAAGACCAAATTAAAACACCGGAAGAGACAGAGGCTTTGGAACAACTAATCAAAGATGTTCATATAACTCTACAAATAAAATTAGTGGGATGTCCAGTGACATAAAAGAGATCAAGAAGAGAGTGGAAGAGCATAAAGAGGAGTTTGAAAGAATAAGAGGAAAAATAGTAAGTACCACAGAGATTTAAGATGCTGTAGACAAAAAATATACTAGAGACACAAAACAGATTTGAACAGGCAGAAGAAAGAATAAGCAAACAAGGGGACTGGACAACTGATTTCACACACAAAAGAGCAAATGGCAAAAAAAAAAGGAAAAATTTGAATTGGATCTCAGGGATAGCATGGTCAAAATAAAACACAGAAATATAAGAATCATTGGTGTCCCAGAAGGAGAAAAGAAGAGTAAAGGGTTAGGAAGATTAATTGAGGATATAATGGGGGAAACTTCCCAACCCTTGTAAAAGACATAAATATGAACTCAGAGAAGCCCAATGAACTCCAAATAGAATAAATCCAAATAGGTCTACCCCAAGACACATAGTAATCAGTCTGTCAAAGGTTGAAGAGAAGCAGAAAATCTTGAAAGCGACAACAGAAAATCTACTACATACAAGGGAAACCACATAAGACTGAGTTTAGACTACTCAACTGGCACCATGGAGGCCAGAAGGCAGTGGCATGATATATTTAAGACCCTGAAAGAGAAAGACTTCCAGTCAAGAATTCTGTACCCAGCCACATTGTCCTTCAAATCTGAGGGAGAGATTAACATTTTCACAGACAAATGCTGAGAGAAGTTGTCAATAACATACTGGCCCTATAACAAAATAAAGAGAGTTCTTCCAGCTGAAACAAACAAAAAAGACAGGAGAGGGAGGTCTAGAGGATGGCACAGAACTGAAGAGTACCAGTAAGGGTAACTTAAAGGATAAAAAGAGAAAGAGGGAAAAGAGCATGTAGATCTGACAAATAAAATCCAAAGGATAAGATGGTGGATTCAAGAAATGCCTTTACAGTAATGACTTTGAATGTTGACAGACTAAACCTACCAATGAAAAGATACAGATTGGCAGAATGGATTAAGAAATATAATCCAGCTACATGCTGCTTGCAAGAGACTCATCTTAGACACAGGATAATAGTAGGCTGAAAGTGAAAGGATGGAAAAAGATGTTCCATGCAAGCTGAAACCAAAAGAAAACAGGAGTAACTATACTAAGATTAGACAAAATACTTTAAATGTAAAGACCACATATGAGACAAAGAAGGACACGATATGCTAATAAAAGGAACAATTCAACCAGAAAAAATAATAATCTTCAATATTTATGCTCCCAATTAAGCAGCTCCAAAGCACATGAGGCAAACATTGGTAAAGCTGAAGAGAGCAATAAATGTTTCAACTATAATAGTAGGAGACTTCAATACACCACTCTCCTCTGCAGATAGAACAACCAGACAGAGGATCAGCAAGGCAATAAAGAACATACACAATGTGATAAATGAATTAGACTCAACAGACATATATAGGTCGCTATACCCCAAAACATCAGGATATGCATTCCTCTCTAGTGCTCATGGGCCATTCTCCAGAATAGATCATATGCTGGTGCACAAAACAGGTCTTTATAAATTTAAGAACATTGAAATTGTTCAAAGCACTTTCTCTGATCATGGGGACTGAAGCTGGAAATCAATAATTACCAAAGAATGAGAACATTCACAAATATATGGAGATTAAATAACACACTCTTAAATAACCAGTGGGTCAAAGAAGAAATTGCTACAGAATATAGTAGCTATCTGGAGATGAAGGAAAATGAGACTACAATATATCAGAACTTACAGAATGTGGCAAAGGCTTTGCTGAGAGGGAACCTTAATGCCCTAAATGCCCATATTAAAAAAGAAGAAAAAGCAAAAATTGAAGACCTAACTGCTCACCAGAGGAACTACAGAAAGAACAGCAAACTAACCCCAAAGCAAATACAAGAAGAGAAATTACAGAGATTAAAGCAGAGTTAAATGAATGGGAGAACAAAATAACAATAGAAAAGATCAGTAAAACCAGAAGTTGGTTCTTTGAAAACATCAGTAGAAGTGATGGACCACTAGCAAGGCTGACAAAGAAAAAGAGAGAGAGGATGCAAATAAACAAAATCAGAAATGAGAGAGGGGGTGGTTACCACAGGTTCTGAAGAAATAAAAAAAAAATCATAAGAGGATACAATGAGCAACTATATGCCAATAAGCTAGACAACTTAGATGAAATGGATAAATTCCTGGAAACACGCAAACAAGCTACACTGACTCAGGAAGAAACAGAAGATCTCAACAAACCAATCACAACTAAAGAGATTGAATCAGTCATCAAAAATCTTCCTACAAAGAAAAGCCCAGGTCCAGATGGCTTCGCAGGGGAATTTTATCAAACATTCCAAAAGAACTGACACCAATCCTGCTCAAACTTTTCCAAAAAATTAAGAAAAATGGAACACTACCTAACACATTTTATGAAGCTAACATCACTTTAATGCCCAAACTGGGCAAAGATGCTATAAAGAAAGGAAAACTACAGGCCAATCTCCCTAATGAACATAGATGCAAAAATTCTCAACAAAATACTAGCAAATCAAATCCAGCAACACATTAAAAGAATTATGCACCATGACCAAGTGGGCTTTATACCATGAATGGAAGGATGGTTCAACAGAAGAAAGTCAATTACTGTAATACAGCACATAAACAAATTGAAAGGGAAGAATCACATGATCATCTCAATTGATGCTGAAAAAGCATTAGACAAAATTCAACATCCTTTTTTTTTGATAAAAACACTTCAAAAGGTAGGAATCAAAGGTTGCTTCCTCAATAGGATAAAGGGCATATATGAAAAACCCACAGCCAGCATATACTCAATGGTGAGAGACTGAAAGCTTTCTCCCTAAGATTCGGAATGAGACAAGGATGCCCTCTGTTACCATTATTATTCAACATCATGCTAGATATTCTAGCTAGAGCAATCAGGCAGGAAAAAGAAATAAAACACATCCAAATTGGAAAGGAGGAAGCAAAACTTTCATTATTTGCAGATGACGTGATACTATACCTTGAAAATCCTGAGAAATCTACAACAAAGTTACTTAAGCTTATAAATTCAGCAATGTGGCAAGATATAAAATTAATGTGCAGAACTCAGTAATGTTTCTGTACGCAAGCATTGAGCTAACTGAGGAGTCAATTAAGAAAAATTTCCATTTAAAATAGCAACTAAAAGAATCAAGTAGCTAGGAATGAACTTAACTAGGGACATAAAGGGCTCAAGCACAGAAAACTACATAACATTGCTAAAAGAAAGTAAAGAAGGTCTAAATAAGTGTAAAGGCATTCCCTGTTCATGGATGGGGAGGTTAGATGAAGTGAAGATATCAATTCTACCCAAATTAACCTACAGATTCAATGCAGTGCCAACCAAAATTCCAATGACCTACTTTGAAGACTTGAAAAACCTAGTTACCAAATTCATCTGAAAGGGAAAGAGACCCCAAAAAGCTAAAAGCATCCTTAAAAAGAAGAATGAAGTGGAAGGGTTAACACTTCCTGATTTTAAAACTTATTATAAAGTCATGGTGGTTGAAACAGCATGGTATTGGCACAAAGATAGAAGTATTGACCAATAGATTCAATAAATGGGCATAGGAGAACTGGATATCAACAGCCAAAAGAATGAAAGAAGACCCTTACCTTACATCCTATACAAAAATTAACTTAAAGTGGATCAAACATCTAAATATAAGAACCAGTGCCATAAAGCTTCTAGAAGAAAATGTAGAAGACATCTTCAAGACCTAGAATAGGATATAGCTTCCTAAACTGTACACCCAAAGCACAAACAATAAAAGAGAAAATAAATAAATGGGAACTCCTCAAAATCAAATGCTTTTATGACTCAAAAGACTTTGTCAAAAAGACGAACAAACAGCCAACTTAATGGGAGAAAATATTTGGAAATCACACATCAGATAAAGTTTGACATCCTGTATACATAAAGGAATCATACACTCAACAACAAAAGAACAACAATATTATAAAATGGGCTAAAGATATGAGTAGGCATTTTTCTGAAGAGCAAATACAGATGGCTAAAAGAGCCCATGAAGAGATGTTCATTTTCATTGGCTATAAGAGAAATGCAAATCAAGACTACAATGAGATATGACCTCACACTTTAAGAATGGCTGCGATTAAACAAACATGAAGCTACAAATGTTGGAGAGGATGTGGAGAAATTGGGACACTTATGCATTGCTGGTGGGGATGTAGAATGATGCAGCCACTATGTTAGACAATTTGGTGGTTCCTTAGGAAACTAAATATTGAGTTGCCCCATGACCCAGCAATATCACTACTGGACAAGATAAGTCCTGAAATGTAGAGGGGCCAGCCTCTCTAGAACATCAACTATTCCATCTCCCTGTCCCATATTATCAACAGTCCCTTCTGACATGGAAAAGTTAGAGTGGGCAAAGCCTAGATACCCCTAAAGAGTGGAAGAAAAATCAAAGGTGATGGTGGAGTTATACAGAGAAAGTAGGGTTTAACAAATGAGTATAATTCCTGAATCATTATATTGATATTTTTTAGTCTCCAGTATCTTAGTGTAGCTAAAAGTAAAAACCTAAAATTGTGGAATTGTAGCTCATACCAAACTCTGAAATCTGGAATTTGTAGATTGCTCTACAACTAATTGTTGCAATGTGCTTTAAAATTTATTACTTTTGTATATATGTTATTTTTTGCAAAAAAAGAAAAAAAGTCAATAGTGATGATTAAAGAATTGTAATAAATAAATAGAGACCAACTAAAAGAGAAGATTTAAATGACTCAGTGTCTTGCAGTATAATATCCAAAATATCCAGGTTTCAATCATGCATCATACCAAGACATAGGGAATCTCAATTTAAGTGAGAAAAAAAAAGATAATCAATACATGCCAAAGTTGAGACCACAGAGATGCTAGCTTTGAGAATTTTAGACAGACATCATAAAAATGCTGCATCAAGCATTTATGAACACACTTCAAACAAATGAGAAAGAAATAACCAAATTTATCTGGAAGGGCAGGGTGCCCCAAATAGCTAAAAATATTCTGAGAGAAAGAAAAATGAAGTTGGAGTTCTCACACTACCTGACTTTAAGGCATATTACAAAGCTACAGTGCTCAAAACACCATGGTACTGGCATAAAGATAAATATACTGACCAACGGAATAAAATAGCGTGTTCAGATATAGACCGTCTCCTCTATGGACAATTGATCTTTGATAAGGCAGTCAAGCCAACTCACCTAGGACAGAACAGTCTCTTCAATAAATGGTGCCTATAGAACTGGATATCTACATATGAAAGAATGAAAGAGGATCCATATCTCCCACCCTGTACAAAAATTAACTAAAAATGGATTAAAGACCTAAACATTAGATCTAAGACCATAAAACTTTTAGAAGAAAATGTAAGGAAAGATCTTTTATAATAGGAGGCGGATTCCTAGATCTTACACCCAAAGCATGAACACTGAAGAAATATATAAATAAATGGGAATGCCTCAAAATTAAACACTTTTGTGCATCAAAGAACTTCGTCAAGAAAGTAAAATGACAGCCTACACAATGGGAGACAATATTTGGAAATGATATATCAGATAAAGGTCTAGTATCCAAAATATGTAAAGAGATTGTTCAATTCAACAACAAAAAGAGAGACAACCCGATTGCAATATGGGCAAAAGACATGAACAGACACTTCGCAGAAGAGGAAATACAAATGGCTAAAAGGCACATGGAAAGATGCTCAATTTCCCTGGCTATTAAGGAAATGCAAATCAAAACCACAATGAGATATCATCTCACACCCACCAGAATGGCCATTATCAATAAAACAGAAAATGACAAGTGCTGGAGAGGATGTGGAGAAAGAGGCACACTTACCCACTGTTGGTGGGAATGTAAAATGGTACAAAAACTGTGGAAGGCAGTTTGGCAGTTCCTCAGGAAGCTATGTACAGAATTGCAATACCATTGCTAGGTATCTACTCAGAGGACATGAGGTCAAGGATACAAATGGACATTTGCACACCAATGTTTATAGCAGCATTGTTTACAATTGCCAAGAGATGGAAACAGCCAAAATGTCCATCAACAGACGGGTGGTTAAACAAACTGCGGTATATACATACGATGGAATATTATGCAGCTGTAAGACAGAATAAAGTTATGAAGTATGTAACAACATGGATGGACCTTGAGGACATCATGCTGAGTGAGATTAGCCAGAAACAAAAGGACAAATACTGTATGGTTTCACTGATATGGACTAACATTAGTGAATGAACTTGGAGAATTTCAGTTAAGAACAGAGACCATCAGGAGATAGAAATAGGGTAGATATTGAGTAATTGGAGCTGAAGGGATATAGATTGTGTGACAGGACTGATTGTAAAAATTCAGAAATGGATAGCACAATACTACCTAACTGCAATGCAATAATGTTAGTACACTGAATGAAGCCGAATGTGAGAATGATAGAGGAAGGAGGGCTGGGGGCACAAATGAAATCAGAAGGAAAGATAGATGATAAAGACTGAGGTGGTATAATCTAGGAATGCCTAGAGTGTACAATGATAGTGACCAAATGTACAAATTTAAAAATGTTTTTGCATGAGGAAGAACAAAGGACTGTCAATACTCCAAGGTGCTGAAAATAGATGCTAATTCATATTTAAAAACTTTAACTTATGTGTGAGACTAAAGCAAAAAATGTTAATTTGGTACAAAGTTTATATTTTGACTAGTGCATCTCCTAAAATAACTTATGTGGACAGATTAATTGAACAACTTAAGTACATGGAACCTTGAGTAGGGCATGAGATTTTGTATGTTTGTCCAGAGTGATGCCCCGATAAATCCCAGAGTGATTTGAACAGCGAATAAAGAAGTATTTGCAAAGTTCCCTTGGGGGAATGGTGAGAAAGGAGGAAAATTCAACTTCCCCATGTGGAGAATTCCTGATATTCTCACAAGCAGCGGGGACAACCAAAACAATAGGCTGAGCCCTCAATCTCGGGGTCTGTTCATGTGAAACTTATCCCCATAAAGGATAGGTCAAGCTTACTTAAAATTAGGCCTAAGAGTCACCCCCAGAGAACCTCTTTTGTTGCTCAGATATGGCCTCTCTCTCTCAGCCAACCTGACAGGCAAACTCACTGCCCTCCCCCTTTCTACATGGGACATGACTTCAGGGGTGTGGACCTTCCTGGCAATGTCGGACAGAAATCCTAGAATGAGCCGAGACTCAGCATCAAGGAAATGAGAAAACTTTCTTGACCAAAAGGGAGAAGAAGAAATGAGACAAAATAAAGTGTCAATAGCTGAGAGATTCCAAACAGATTCAAGAGGTTATCCTGGAGGTTATTATTTGGCATTATATAGATATCACCTTTTTAGTTAAGGTACAATGGAGAGGCTGGAGGGAAGTGCCTGAAAATGTAGAGCTGTGTTCCAGTAGCCATGTTTCTTGAAGGTGATTGTATAATGATATAGCTTTTGCAATGTGACTGTGTGATTGTGAAGACCTTGTGTCTGATGCTCCTTTTATCTACCTTATAGGAAGATGAGTAAAACATATAGATTAAAAATAAATAAATAATAGGGGTACAAATGTTAAAATAAATTTAGTAGATTGAAATGCTAGTGATCAATGAAAGGGAGAAGTAAGGTGTATGGTATGTATGAATTTTTTTCTTTTTTCTTTTTCTGACCTGATGCAAACGTTCTAAGAAATGATCACAATGATGAATATACAACTATATGATGTGATGATATTGTGAGTTATTGATTATATACCAAGAACGGAATGATCATATGGTAAAAATGTTCGTGTTTGTATGTTGTTATGCTTAAAAATTTTTTTTAATTAAAGAAAATGTTTATTAGACCTAAATGTAAAATCCATAACTGTAAAAGGTCCAGAAGAAAATTAGGAGAAAATGTTTGTGACCTTCGGTTAGTCAAAGATTTCTTCAATTATGCCAAAAGCATGATCCAAAAAGAAAAACTGATAAATTAACCTCAATAAAATTAAGAACTTCTGCTTTCAGAAAAACCTTTCATTCTTTTAAGAATGAAGACAATTGGCAGAATGGATTTAAAACTATGATCCATCTGTATTCTGTTTACAAGGGTACAAACAGATTGAAAGTGAAAGAGTGGGAAAAAATGGTCCACATAATCTGTAACCAAAAGAAAGCAGGGGTTGCTATACTAATATCAGACCAAAAAAAAGGCTTTAAATACAAAGGTATCTTTAAAAAAAATTTTTTTATTAATTTTTAAAAAAATATTACAAGAAAGAAACACAAACGTTCTTAACATGTGCTTATTCCATTCTACATATATACTCAGTAATTCACAATATCATCACATACTTGCATGTTCATCACCATGATCATTTCTTAGAACATTTGCATCAAGTCAGAAAAAGAAATAAAAAGGCAACAGAAAAATAAAATGAAAGCAGAAAAAAAACTTATACATACCATACACCTTACCCCCTCTCATTGATCATTAGCATTTCAAACTACATTTATTTTAACATTTGTTCTGCCTTATTATTTAGTTTTATTCCATATGTTCTACTCATCTGTCAACAAGGTAGATAAAAGGAGCATCAGACACAAGGTTTTCACAATCACACATTGTGAAAGCTGTATCATTATTCAATCATCATCAAGAAACATGGCTACTGGAACACAGCTATACATTTTCAGGCAGTTCCCTCCATCCTCTCCATTACATCTTGAGTAACAAGGTGATATCTCCTTAATACATAAGAATAACCTCCAGGATAACCTCTCAACTCTGTTTGGAATCGCTCAGCCATTGACACTTTGTCTCATTTCACTCTTCCCCCTTTTGGTTGAGAAGGTTTTCTCAATCCCTTGATACTGGGTCTCAGCTCATTCTAGGATTTCTGTCCCACGTTGCCAGGAAGGTTCACACCCCTGGGAGTCTCGTCCCACATAGACAGGAGGAGGGTGGTGAGTTTGCTTGTTGTGTTGGCTGGAGAGAAAGGCCGCATCTGAGCAACAAAATAGGTTATCTTGGGGGTGACTCTTAGGCCTAATTTTAAGTAGGCATTACCTATTCTTTGTGGGGTTAAGTTTCATATGAACAAACCCCAAGACTGGGGGTTCAGCCTATAGCTTTGGTTGTCCACACTGCTTGTGAGAATATCAAGAATTCAACTTGGGGAGCTTGAATTTTCCCCTGTTCTCACCATTCCCTGAAGGAGACTTTGCAAATACTTTTCCACATACTGATCAAATAACTCTGGGATTCATCGGGGCATCACTCTGGACAAACCAACAAAATCTCATGTCTTACCCAAGGTTCCATGTACTTGCCCAACCAACTATCTACATAAGTTTTATTGGGAGATGCACTAGTCAAAATATAAATTTTGTACCAAATAAACATTTTTTGCTTTAGTCTCACATATAAGTTGAAATTTTAAAATATTAATTACCATCTATTTTCAGCACCGTGCAGTAATGACATTCCTTTGTTCTTCCTCATGCAAAAACATTTCTTAAATTTGCACATTTAGTCACTATCATTATACACTCTAGGCAGTCTTAGATTATACCACCTCAGTCTTTGTTGTCTATCTTTCCTTCTGATTTCATTTATGCCCCCAGCTCTCCTCCCTCTATCATTCTCACATTCAGCTTCATTCAGTGTTTTAACATAATTGTATTACAGTTAGGTAATATTGTGCTGTCCATTTCTGAGTTTTTATATTCAGTCCTGTTGCACAATCTGTATCCCTTCAGCTCCAATTACCCAATACCTTACCCTATTTCTATCTCCTGATGGTCTCTGTTACCAACGAAATATTCCAAGTTTATTCACTAATGTCAGTTCATATTAGTGAGGCCATACAGTATTTGTCCTTTTGTTTTTGGCTAATCTCCCTCAGCATAATGTCCTTAAGGTCCATCCATGTTGTTACATACTTCATAACTTTATTCTGTCTTACAGCTGCATAATATTCCATCTTATGTGAATGCCACAGTTTGTTTAGCCACCCGTCTGTTGATGGACACTTTGGCTGTTTCAATCTCTTGGTAATTGTAAATAATGCTGCTATAAACATTGGTGTGCAAAGTCCGTTTGTGTCCTTGCCCTCATGTCCTTTGAGTAGAGACAGCATATAGATGGGTTCTGTTTTTTAATCCATTCTGCCAGTCTATGTCTTTTGATTGGGGAGTTTAATCCATTAACATTTAGTGTTATTACTGCACGGGTAGTACTTTCTTCTACCATTTTGCCTTTCGTATTTTATATGTCATATCTAATTTTTCTTCTTTTTACCTTTACTCATAGTCTTCCTTTCTATACTCTTCTCCACAACTCTCTCTTCTGTCTTTTTGTATCTGATTCTAGTGCTCCCTTTAGTATTTCTTGCAGAGCTGGTCTCTTGGTCACAAATTCTCTCAGTGTTTTTTTTGTCTGAAAATGTTTTAATTTCTCCCTCATTTTTGAAGGACAGTTTTGCTGGACATAGAATTCTTGGTTGGCAGTTTTTCTCTTTTAGTAATTTAAATATATCATCCCAGTGTCTTCTTGCCTCCATGGTTTCTGCTGAGAAATCTATGCATACTCTTATTGGGCTTCCCTTGTATGTGATGGATTGCTTTTCTCTTGCTGCTTTCAAGATTCTCTCTTTCTCTTTGATCTCTGACAGTCTGATTAGTAAATATCTTGGAGTACGTCTATTTGGATCTATTCTCTTTGGGGTACGCTGTACTTCTTGGATCTGTAATTTTAAGTCTTTCATAACAGTCGGGAAATTTTCAGTGATAATTTTCTCCATTAGTTTTTCTCCTCCTTTTCCCTTCTCTTCTCCTTCTGAGACACCCACAACATGTATGTTCGTGTGCTTCATATTGTCATTCAATTTCCTGAGTCCCTGTTCATATTTTTCCATTCTTTTCCCTATATTTTCTTTTTCTTGCTGGATTTCAGATATTCCATCCTCTAGTTCACTAATCCTATGTTCTGCCTCTCGAAATCTACCATTGTAGGTTTCCAATGTTTTTTTCATCTCTTCTACCACACCTTTCATTCCCATAAGTTCTGTGATTTGTTTTTTCAGACTTTTGATTTCTTCTTTTTGTTCATTCCTTGCCTTCTTTATATCCTCCTTCAATTCATTGATTTGGTTTTTGATGATGTTTTCCATGTCTGTTCGTATATTCTGAATTAATTGTTTCAGCTCCTGTATCTCATTTGAATTGTTGGTTTGTTCCTTTGACTGGACCATATCTTCAATTTTCCTCGTGTGATTTGTTATTTTTTGCTGGTGTCTAGGCATTTAATTACCTTAATTAGTTTATTGTGGAGAATGATTTCACTTCTCTTACCTAGGATTTTCTTGCTAGATGAATTTGTTGTCTATCTGTTCTTTGACCTTCAGTTCAGCTTTTTCTGGACCTCTAGCTTAGGTTTTGTTTAACAGAGGAGAATTTTTCAGTTCTTGTTTTCTTGTTTCTTGCCCTGCTTGCATGGTGCTTTTTTCCCCCCACACTTATGAGTGTCTACTTAGGTATTATAGACCCCAGCCGGATTTTCCCAGACCAAACTGGCCTCCTATCAGGAGGAAAGAGTCACCTGCGTCGGTTTTCCATGAGGGTGAGACCTAGCAGGTTGAAAGACTTTCCTGTGAGGTCTCTGGGCTCTGTTTTTCTTATCCTGCCCAGTATGTGGTGCTTGTCTGACTTCGGGTCCCACCAGCATAAGATGATGCGGTACCTTTAACTTTGGCAGACTCTCCCTGCTGGGGGCGTGGTGGAGACAGAGGAGAGGTTGTAGGCTGGTTTTAATGGCTTCAAATTACCAAGCCCTGGTGTCTGAATTCCTTGAGGGAGGGATTCAACCTGAGTTGGGCTTCACCCCTCCCCTGGGGAAGGCACAGGCTCCAGACAAGCCCTCAAATGAGCTTGTTTCTGC
>PVIY010028173.1:0-33409 GCA_004026745.1 Myrmecophaga tridactyla
ACTAAAGGGAGCACTAGAGACAGACATGAAAAGACAGAAGAGAGAGGTGTGGAGAAGAGTGTAGAAAGGAAGATTATGAGTAAAGGTAAAAAGAAGGAAAATTAGATATGACATATAAAATCCAGAAAGCAAAATAGTAGAAGAAAGTACTACCTGTGCAGTAATAACACCAAATGTTAATGGATTAAACTCCCCAATCAAAAGACATAGACTGGCAGAATGGATTAAAAAACAGGACACATCTATATGCTGTCTCTACTCAAAGGACATGAGGGCAAGGACACAAATGGACATTTGCACACCAATGTTTATAGCAACATTATTTACAATTATGAAGAGATGGAAACAGCCACAATGTCCATCAACAGATGAGTGGCTAAACAAACTGTGGCATATACATACGATGGAATATTATGCATCTGTAAGACAGAATAAAGTTATGAAGTATGTAACAACATGGATGGACCTTAAGGACATTATGCTGAGTGTGATTAACCAAAAACAAAAGAACAAATACTGTATGGTCTCACTGATATGAACTGACATTAGTGAATAAACTTGGAATATTTCATTGGTAACAGAGACCATCAGGAGGTAGAAATAGGGTAAGATATTGGGTAATGGGAGCTGAAGGGATACAGATTGTGCAACAGGACTGAATGTAAAAACTCAGAAATGGACAGCACAATATTACCTAACTGTAATACAATTATGTTAAAACATTGAATGAAGCTGAGTGTAAGAATGATAGAGGGAGGAGGGCTGGGGGCATAAATGTAATCACAAAGAAAGATAGACAATAAAAATTGAGATGGTATAATCTAGGAATGCCTAACCATTTAACAAGCCAGGAGCCCGTGGACAAAGGTGAAAATTGAGGAGGTCTGGTGACCCTTGACCTGTACCTGTCCTGTCTAAATTTAAGAGAAATTCTATAGAAAACTTTAGAAAGATATTCTATGACAGGGCAAATTAGGGTCATAGGGGTGACATGCACATTCTAGGACTCAAGTCCTATTTAAAATTATGTTAATTTAAACATTGTACACATATATGCATGTTTTGTGCCTGTCTGTCCATGAAGACTTTAAGCTCATCTTTGTAGCTCGGGCACCCAAGGGAATGGACACTGCTGTGAGAAGAGGTTGGGGGCTGGGCAGGGGGGGAGGGACCAGTGTTTTCCATCAGGCCTCATGGCAGGACTTCAAGCTGAAACCTTGAGTTTTGGCAGGTCACCACCGGGTGCTTCAGCTGACTGGTTCTCCTGGAACAGCAAGATTTTATCAGGAAGATTTTTGTTTCACTAAGCCTTTGCTCACCCGTTCTTTGAAGGTACATGTGGATATGGCTGAATGTAAACCATAGACAATATATTCTTAAGTTTACAAAATGATAATGTTTACTATTTGAAATTTGAAGCCCAAATTCACTAATGATGATACCTCTTTCTGCAGCCCACGTCTGAACCATGGCTCCAAAAACTCAAAAGCAAAAGAGCCCAACAGGTGGCCACAAGAAGCAAAAGCGTGGCAAAAAACCCCAGACATTACCTGGTATGAATGGTTTTTCATTTAATGAAATTTTTAATGGATTTAATATTTGCACAGGTATTAACAGCCAACATGATTGAAGTTTTATGTATCAAGTAAAATGATGTGTTTTTACTGTCATAAAGTAAACCCCTGCTGAATTAAATATATGGAATTAATTCTTACTTTTGATTCAGTTTCATAACAGTATCAATTAAGTGCCATATAATGAATGCCATAGCAAATATATTAGTAAGAGAGAATTCTTTGAGAAAAACAACTCTTACTATTTCTCCATTTAATTATTAATAAAATACTTTAAGCCCTCATTGAATAGCCACATTTATTTATTTTGAGGTTTGGTAAAAGATTGCAATAAACTGAAAGATATATTTGATTCTAAAATGTAAATTTGACATCTTTTTTTTAACATTCTAGATCATGAGGAAGAGATGCCTGTATCTATGGAGAGTCTGGGTAAGTGGGAAGACAATTTAGAAATTATATCCCAGTATGATAACATTTTAATATGAAAAAATGAAGAAAGTACACTACAGAAATGTACATGGGCTGAAATTACACTATTTCATTTAGAATATAAAGTGAATATTTTTTTAAAAAAGAATAAAAAGAGTAGAAAAGAGTTTTGAACTGAGAAATAGACTTGAACCTAGAAGCCCTTTAAAAATCCAATATTATATGATTGTTGAAAGACCATTTGTATTTATAAATTCTGCTAAGTCTGCAAGTTATTACTTTCATATTCTAGTAGAAGGGTTTTTCAAGCTTGTCTCATGTGATATATTTATTAGTACTTTGTGGTAAGGTTTATATTGAATTTTCTGTGGAGGTGCTATACCAATGCTAAGTGTCAGTATTAGTGGGGTATAATGGGCATGGGATTTTTCTTTTTAGAGCAATGAGAATATTCTCAAATTGATTGTGGTGATGAATGCACATCTCTGAGATTATACCGAGAGCCATTGATTGTACACTTCGGTGTGTGAATAAAACTGTTTAAAAAAAATCTTTTTTTCTGTGGACTCCTTGTTCCTTCCTTATTTTTGCTTCTGGTATCCCTCATCTTCCTGAGCTACTAGAGCTTCTCACTGGAGGTTCATTTCAGGGAAAATAGTAATGTAGCAAATGCAATTAGAATAAAAATAGAATCAAATAGGAGTCCAAACCTCATGGGGATGAGGAAAGGGCTATATCTATGACTTTACGTTTGTTGTAATATGGTGACAGGGTGATGAAACTGGGACCATCATCTAAAATTCATGTTCCCAGTTTTTTCGGCTTTCATTAATAAAATGGTCAACTCTTAAATACTCTAAGTATCTAGCTTCCAAGCAGGTGCTCTTCCCCTCTGTGCCAAAATGTCCACTCATTCTACTCTGGAAGGTTGTCTTGCTAAAACTGAGGTCCATGCCACTACTGTCTTCAATAAATGTGATGATATTGACTTTTTATGAATGGTTGAAGGGCTTTCCATCATAGCCCTTATTCCACTATTTCAATGAAAGAGGCAGAATTTAAAGCAAAAAAATTAGACAAACAGAGTCGTGTTGCTACTACTTTTAGAAGCTAAATTCTAATTTCAAAGGATTTTTTTTTTAAACTTTTCTCTTGGAGTTAGTTTAGGGGATTTACTTTTAGAAGCAGAGAAGAGACAGTCAGTGGGTATGGAGTTGAGAAAGAGTTAAAGCTCCTTGTAGACCACCGCAAAGATTTCATGAGAGTGAGGTGGGGAGTTATTGGTGGTATTCAAGCAAAGTGAGTTATGATTTGTCATATGTTCTCAAAGGATCGTTCCAGCTACTCTTTTGAGAATTTCAGGGTCAAGGGCAGATGCAAGGAGACAAGTTAGGAAGTTGTTGCAGTAATTCAGTGGAGAGGAATGGAGACTTGGGCAGCAGGGTGTGGAGACGGTGAGAAGGTGGGAGGATGTCAGGTAACAGTGAATGGCACTGCCATCAGCATACCTGGAACAGGGTTCAGTGCCCACTAAATATTTATTGAATTAATGCATGTACCACCCAGAAATGTGGGAGTTGTATTCAGCTCCTATGTAACAAATTACCACAAATTTGGTGGCTTAAAACAACAGAACTGTGTCAACTGTTCTGAAGGCCAGAAGTCCAAAATCAGTTGCAATGAGCAAATGTCAAGGTGTGAACTGGACCACATTCCCTCTGGAGTATCTAGGGGAGAATCCCTTTCTCACCTCTTCCAGCCTCTGGTAGTTATCAGCAATCCTTAGCTTGTGGCTACATCCCTCCCCAATTTCTGCCTACGATCATATTGCCTCCTTCTCTTCTGGGCATGTCAAATCTCCTTCTACCTCTATCTTATAAGGACACTTACGATTGACTTTAGGATCCATCTGGATAATCCAGTTTAATCTCTCCATGTCACAATCCTTAACTTAATCACATGTGCAGAGACCCTTTCACCTTATAGATAACATCTACAGGTTTCAGGAATGAGGACCTGAAATCTTTGGGTGATCAAATAATGATCTACTATAGAATTCATCCTAGATTCCTTTCTCAACCTCAACAGATTCCCATGCCATCTGAACCACCCAACTCCTCTAAAATACGTCTCAAATCCATTCACTTCTCAATATCTCTGCATCTGCAACCTTAGTCCAAGTCTCCCTCAACTTAGCCTCTTAACTGGTCTCATTGCTTCTACTCTTGGACTCCTTCAATCCATTCCCCACAGCAGCCTGACCATATCTCTTTCCTGCTTAAACCCTCTCATGGCTTTTTATTTTTTCCAATTGGGAACTCCTTACAGTGGTCCATGGGTCCCTCCATGCCCCAGATCTGCCTTCCTTTCAGGCCTTGTCCCTCCTCCAACACCTATAGCCCACCAGCCGTGCTTAGTACAAGACATACCAAATTTATTCCTGCCTCAGGGCCTTTGTTCTTACGTCTCCTGCTGCCTGGATAGATCTTCCCCTAGATCTTTATACACCTACTTTCTCATCACTCATATCAGGATCTTTATCTCTGCTCTCAGAGAGGCCTTCCTTGATGTCTCCTACACCTCCGGTTATTCTCTATCCTTCTGTTTTATTGCCTTCATAGCACTTGCCATAATTCTGAAGTTAAAGTATGTATCATTTACAGTCTATTTACATGCATATATATGCTTTTGCTCACTTTTTCTTTCTCTCTCTCTCCCACACACATGTACCCCTACACACAGACGTTCCTGAGGGAAGAAACTGTCTCCTTCACCATTGTGCCCCAATGCCTAGAACAACTCTTGACACATACTAAGCACTCAAATATTGATTGATTGGTTGAATGAATGAAAGAATGATTATCCCTATTCTTCCTATCTAAGTAGACCACAACCACCCCCATCCTTTTTTCTCTCTCTCATCCTATTCTATAAGGAGGAAACATTGGGGATGATAGATGTGTTCTTTATGTTGATTGTGGTGATGTTTCACAGGTGTATATGTATACTTATCAAATATGTACACACTTTAAATACATGCAGGTTATTGTATGTCAAAATTGCCCCCCCAATCGACTGTATCTTAATAAAGCTGTTTTCTAAAAAACTATACAGCAACCAAAATGAAAAAAAAAAGTAATAAGTAATGGATGAAATGCATGGGATTATTTAAATCTAATCTTTTTCAATGCACAGGACAATATCCAGGTAAGCTGTGACTTATATTGCAGGGCCCTCTTTCCTGGGCACACACTAGGATTCCGAGCAGTGAGTTATATAGAGTTCAAGTCTGTCTTTGGCCCCATTCTATCAGGCTGCTCGGTAAATAACTGTGTGAAGGAATAGCATCCTCTCCTGTGCTCTGGTTTATTCACACATAGTATGGCCTGGAGGTTAGAGGGCAGGGACCCTGGTTTGGATCACAGCTCCCCCATTTCCAACTCCCAAAAACGAACCTTGGACATGTCACTTGAACTCTCTTGGCCTCAGTTTCCTCCCCTGAAAAGTGTAGACAATTATAGTAGCCACCTCAGAATGTTGCTGTGAAGACTAAATGAGTTAATAATACACATAAAGTGCTTCGAATAGTGCCTGGCACCCTGTAGCTGGTCCACACAAGTGACTGTAATTGATATTACTGTTTTCTGCTCATGTTGTTGGGCCTGAGGCCCACCCGGTCAGTGAGGCCCACCCTATCCAATGGGCCTTGCCCTTGTAGCAGGGCCTTCTGATCTCATTCTGCTTCAGGAGGGCCTGGAGGTCTTCCCCTCTGTTTTAATACCTTTCCCACTGTGCTCAACACTCAATCGAGCCCCTCTCACTGCTGAGCGCCTCAGCCTCATTGCTCTGTGCCTGAGATGCTGTCCTCGGTGTAGACCTTAAAGCCACCCAATAAAGAAATTCTTAGTAAATTTAGCCAGAGACCCTTTGAGGTCACTGGAAACATTAGGCCTCACTCTGTTTAGTTTGGCCGTAGTGCTGGTGGCACAGGAAGGTACTAGACTATAGGGGGTTTGTGCAGTCTTATTGGCTGCCAGTAGCCTGCAGCTATTTCTGACTCCCAACCCCAGCTACAAATAGTCTACTGATTTTCCTAACTTCTAGATAAAGGAATTTTAGATCCTATTTTAAAGTTGCCTTGAAAGTGTCCATTTACTGTGAAAAGATCATTTTTGTACAAAATGCTAAGCTAGCAGAATTTGAAGAGTGTGTGTGTAGTAGAGACAGATCACATGGAATACAATCTTTGTCACTGTCTTTCCCAGTTCTTTGATGACAGAAGTTTTCTGGTTTTCCTGATGCCTCTGTTTAAAAGCAGGGGTTGGGGGGGACGCCTCCTTCTTGGCACTAGCCCACTGTGAGTCTCACAGTTCTACCTAGTGGTAGAGCCTAGTGCAAAAGTACAGAACTTTTATTATGCATTTGACACTATACAGAATTACCATCGACAATAAAGTTTTGAAGGATTGATTAGTTGTATGCGAATCAACTCCACAATTGCTCATTGAGCATCTCATATGTGCCAGGCGTTAAATGCTGTTTTGAGGGAGATAAAAATGGGAAGTTTGTTTCTAATTTATGAATGACTTGTAGTTCATATATTTGTTATGCCAACTGATTTGAATATATTTCCTCATATAATCAGTAATCAGTGTATGCATACAATCCTTTAAAAAAACAAGAAGAAATTGCTTGAGTAATTGTACCATAAAACCACTGGGGTAGTGTGAGCTTCTATGGGAAAATAAGCCCGGAATTCCAACTTGAGAGGCCATGCACTCTTCTCCCCTTGCTGGCCGTCAATTGAGAGGTGAGGGGGGATGTCAGGACATCCAAGTATACAGGGGCTGCAGAGCAGATGTAGTGTGCCCTGGGACCCTGGGAATGCAGAGGAGGGAGAGGGGATTCTGGGGGCAGATGTGGAGCTGAGACTGGGGTGGTGGGAGCTGATGGTGATAATAAGGATGAGAAAATGAGAAAACTTGAGAGAGGGGAGAGCAACAGGCAAAATGCTATGTCGTCCCCTTTCACCCACTGTCCCAGTGCTTACCGCTGCTGAGGACTGCCCTGGGGTGGGGTGGAAAAGGACAGGAAGGACAGTGATGGAAGTCTCCTGTGCCCCTCTTCCCTCCTCTTCTTCTAAGGGTAAGGCGAAGACTGATGAACCAGAGCGAAAAAGGGGAACTTCCCACTCCACCTTCTTATCTTCTTCCCTACTCCCAAGGGATTATTGGGAAGGAACTAATTAAAAGATGTGACGAATCGAGTAAATTTAGTTTAACTATGAAAAGAAGGAGCCCAAAGAAACAGAGACGCCTATATAGGCACAAAGGAAGTTTCCTTTAAAATGGGAGATGGCTGAGCAAGTCAAAGGTTGCGTGGCAACTGCATTCAAGTAGGAGAGTTTGAAAGGGGAGGAATAGTTGATGGGGCTAAAATCGCTGTGGAGGCTGGACAAGAGCACCGCAGAGCCCAGGCAGACGGGAGGGGAGGGCGGGTCTCCTGATGGAATATAAGAGCAGAAAGGCTGTGCCTTTGTGGAGCAGCTAGTGGGCAGGGTGACAGGTAGGGGCAAGATTTTGTGCCCTACAGACCCTATTCCCTCTGTAAAGGAAGCAAGGCTGCCTAGTGAAAGGAAGTGGCTGGCAAGGCATAAGGTTGGAGGTGTTTTAGGAAAGCAATTCTGATTTGAAAGAGCCTAAAAAGATGACCTTATATCTGGATCCATCATTTCACTTTTTAAATCTATTCTAATAATTGAAATGTGATCAGATGTAGACACTTGATATTTATTTGCAGCATTTGTTTTTTACAATAATTGGAAACAAATGAGAAAGAAATGTGCTCGCCAACAAGAGTGGCTTAAAAATTATGCTACAGAATTAAATTAATTTAAAATGATGTTTGAGATTATTTAATGACCTAGTAAAATACTTGTGACATGATAGTTAATGTTAAATGCAGGATTTAGAATTTCATGTAAAGTACAATATATAGATTTGGTAGAGATAATAGAGCAAAACATTAATAGAAGTTCTCTATGCAAGATGGTATCATAAATCATTGTTAGTTTCTTCTTTTTACCCATTCCACAAATTTTTATAATGAATATATTTACCTTTACAACAAGAACAATTTTACATTTTAATCAAGAGAATATTTAAAGCAAATAATAGCATGTTTCCTATTGTTATTAAGTGGTTATATTTAATGTCCAAATTTCCCTTTGTCATTACTAGGTCATCCAGAAATTTATCCTTTAGTATTAACTACCAAAACCCAGGAAATATTTAACTGTCGAATAGATGAAGATATCACTGATAAACTACCTTATAAGTTTATCAAAAAAGAAGACATAATTGAGGACTTGCTTAACAGAGCTGCAGTATCTGACTTCCACCCAGTCAAAAAAATTGTCCAGGTAAGCCCAATATTCATCTCTGTTTCTCAGTTCTACCTCAAGAGGTTCCTGTTCTCTGTACATAATAACAAAAGTTGGAGAGAGTGGTGAGTTCAAATCTGCCGTTTGCATTTGCAAATGATAGCTTATCTGTGCCTCCTTTGGTATCCTATTTGATGATCCTGTGAAAAGCAAAGTCCTATCCATGACTAGTCATCTTATCCCACACCCAGGAAAGCTCATCCTTGCCCATTTTAACTAGAATAAGAGTCTACCTTCCCCTGCCCCATACTGATTTAATTAGCTAATTTTGGTTCTGTTTTGTCTCTAATGCTATAGAGCACACCACTAAATAAAAGTAGTGCTTCTCTTTTCTCTTCATAAAGGAAATTGCCTGGTAAATTTTCCTGGCCTATTGGGTTTTAAGAGATTTTCTGAAGTAAATAAAATAAATTTTCAATTTGACAATCATTAACCATATATTAGCACAATGGTTATCTTCTATACCCTATGACTGATTTATTAGAGAAATATTAATTTCATATGTCACTGTTTGAATAAATGGAATGACCACTGAACATTAACTTTCTCTGTTGCATAATATTCCTGAAGGAATATCCTGGAGATGAGCTTCTGCTCGTTTATGATAAAGACTTCAAATTCGGACTTAACTTTTATCTTATTGGAACTGAAGAGGGCAAGGAAAACTATTTAAATGTAAGTGTACCCCAAACCCTTGCAATATGTTGCCTGTCAGAAGGAAGCTGTATCCCTGAGGCAGCCTTATACATGGTTATGACTATTCTCATTCATTTCTGTTTCCCTGGGGCCCAGATCAAGTCATGATGTCTAGAGCAACAGTGCTTTAAATGTAGGATGAACTAAGTCAAACACCTCAGGGTAGCAGATATTCCATTTATTTGTCTGTCACTGGCCAATAAGAGAGGAAATCTAGAGCAACAGGCTGTTGGCCACTCCCTGACCAAGACCCCCGTTCTCCTCCTCTCTTCACTGTGGGTAAGTTATTGAAACTCTCATATGTAAAATGGTGGCACAAATAACGTCCATTTCCAGGGCAGTCTGAGGATTATCTGGGTTAATACAGGTAAAGCTCTTTGCATAGTGCCTGGAACAAAGCTAGGTGCTCCATAAATATTTACCATGATTATTTAAAAGCAAAGTTTAAAAGGACAGCTTGGTTGCTGGGCAGTTGAAAGAGCAGGAGGTGTCAGAGATGAGCAGAAAACAAAGGAATAGTAGTTTCCAGGGAAAAATAATGAGTTCACCATTGGGATGTTGCATTCAAGGTGGTCATAAAAGGTAAGGAACTGATGAGACTTACCTTCTGATCTCTCATCCTTGTTGGGAGGCGAGTAGCCACATATAAAAGATTTGTTCAGATTGTTTGAGGCAGATAGAGAGGTTTGCCTGGCCATCCCATAAGCAATAAAAAGAAAGGAAAATAAAACATTTAACAATATTTAAAAGTTTTTAAAAAGTAATCTTGTACTTAGCCTTAAAATTTTCAGCTTTATTTTTATGGTTGCTTTTCTGCATATGTTTAATTTTGTATTACCAGGAAATATTTAAAATATGTAGAAAAGTCAGAAAGTAGTATAACAAGTAGCCACATAATCACCATCCAGAATTAACAAATGCTAATATTTTATACTTACTTCAAAACCTTTTATAAAAAGGAAATAAACTATTATTGATAGTGTTCCAGTTCCTCTTGCATCCCCAATTCATAATCTTCATTCATCCCTATGGGGAACCATTATTCTAAAGCTGTTAAATATTCTTCCTGTCCACGGTTTTATACTTTTACCCTATAAGTATGCTCCACAAATAAAGTATATTATTGTTTTGTTAATTTAAAATTCACATAAAATTGTATCATTTTGTACAAATCATTTTGCTACTTGTGTTTTTCACTGAATTATAAATTTTTAAGATCTTTTCATGTTGCTTTATTTAGATACCACATACATATACGTCAAGTTTGTTCATTGTAATTACTTTACAGGATTTTATTGCATGTTTAGGCCACAATTTATCAATGCATTCCCCTACTTATACTCATTTTGATTGTCCATTTTTTTGCTATTACAAAGTAGCAGTGAACATCCATATATATGTATGATCTTTTTGTGGACATGTTGGCCTAAAAATATTCACTCAAAATTTAATGAATAGCATAGCTATTTGTATTTATGGTCCTTTTCTCAAAGAGAATTACATTAATTTAGAGGAATAGTTTTATATTTGATCAATAAGTTTTAACATTCTACATATAAGTAAAGATGTGCAGTAAATGCTTTTTGCTTATCACATATCTTTTCCTTATTTTCCTCTTCCATTTTTTCTTCTTTCCTTATATCTCTTTCTTTTTTTTTCTTCATGCTTCTCTTTTTTGTTTAATTTCCATCTTGTAATTCAAAAGCATGAGCTGATAAGGAAAAAAAATAAGGAACTACTTAATGCATTTATTTAAAAGTAAAGTTTATTACAAAAAGTATACATGTCTGGCCATATATATTGTAATGCTATTTATTTTGCTCTAGCCTCCAGAAGTACCAGAAGAACAAGAAGAATATAAAGAATATATCCCTGAAGACATATATATTTATAAACCACCTGTCCCTAAACCCTGGATTTCACTGGGCAGTGAAAAAGAAATTGAGGACGAATCAGTTAAGGAATCTGCAAAGCAGGTCAGAGGCTTAAATTTGATCTCTAGCCCTTACTTCCCTGTAAATGAGCAGCAGTTATTCCTGAGGATTCCAGAAAGTTGAATTGCATGTTTGTGTTGGGGATACGGTTCTTTTTGAGGGAAAAATAACCATTGTCTTAGGTGAGGTTCCAGAGGCTGCCCCTGAAAGGAGGATTTGTGTGTGAATGACTTATTATGAAAAAGTCCTGCGAGAGGATAGGAAAAGGCAGCAGGACAGCAAAATTCAGAAGGCTCTGCAAGGGTGCAATGTCACAAAAGTCTGGCAGAAGGAAGGCTTCTGCCTGAACCCATGGGGAACTCGGGATTGTAAATTATATCTCAGAGTTGTCCAAATGGAAGTTATCAGTCCAGGCTTACATGTCCCTCATGACAGCCTGTCAAGAAGTAAACTGACAGTCACTTCCCATAGCCCTCAAGCTGCCCTCCAAAGAGGAGCAGCGGCAGGCGCTGGCCATTGGAATCAAAAGCACATGGAGTTTCAGGAGTGCATAGAAAATGTACAAATGGATCCAAGAGTCTCTGGGCAGAGCACCTACATTGTCTACCATGCATCCATTTTTCTCCAGAGATTTGATTTCGCTGTCTTTACTGCTTATATATGTTGCAGATTACGTATAGGATTTCTCGAAAACGAAGTGAATTTGGTTCACCGATTAAGTTCAGTGACCAAAATGCTTCCAGTGTAAAAGATGGCTATATTGAATGTACAACCTTCCCAGATAAAAATTTTATCATTAAGCAGCTTGAGAAAGATGTTGGCATGCAAGTAGTCCCTCAGATGAAGGACACAAGTACGCAGACAAAATGGTAAGTATGTGGTGGGTTTGTGTATTTTTAAAGCAAATTACGTAAAATCTAGCAACTTCTATGACTATTTTAAGAGATCGTTTATAATAAGTAGAAACAGATTGACAACGATGGCACAGATCTTCACAGAGTCATTCAGTTCGGAAGATAAACTCTCTGAAATCTGTTCAACAATCTCCTTAAAAGCCTTAACAGGAAAATGAGAGCTAAGTGTCTTAGACTGTAAAGATAATGAAGTGGGGAAATGAGTTCTATTATTAATTATAGTGTGGCTTTCAGAGAAGGGGTCCCGGTCATCTCACTTGGAATATTAAAATTGAAATTGTCTCCTAATTGATTTTCTTTTCCACCGGAGTATATGTTCTCTTCTACCATCTAAGTGATCATTCTTTTTCTTTTTTAATATTCTTTTTTCTTTTTTTATTGTATAATATAACATATATACAAAGCAAAGAAAGAAAACAATAATTTTCAAAGCACTCTTCAAAAAGTAATTTCAGGACAGATCCCAGAGTTTATCATGAGCTACCATTCCATCATCTCAGATTTTTCCTTCTGGCTGCTCCAGAACACTGGAGGCTGGAAGGAATATATAGATATATATTTAACCATCACAACAGACTTTTTTCTTTTTTGTGAAGATTAACATATATATACAAAACAATAAATTTCAAAGCACATCACAACAATTAGTTGTAGAACAGATTTCAGAGATTGGTATGAGTTACATTCCGCAATTTTAGGTTTTTACTTCTAACTGCTCTAAGATACTAGAAACTAAAAGAAATATCAATATAATGATTCAGCAGTCAAACTCATTTGTTAAATCCAACCTTCTATGTATAACTCCACTATCACCTTTGTTTGATCTTTCTCTCACACTTTATTTGGGCCATGGCCATTCCAACTTTTTCATGTTGGAAGAGGCTGTCAATAATATGGGATAGAGGAATGTAACTAGTTGATGTTCTGGAGAGGCTGGCCTCTCTGCATTTCAGGACTTATCTGATCCAGGGACCCATCTGCAGGTTATAGGTTTCTGGAAAGTTACCCTAGTGCATGGAACCTTTGTAAAATCTTATATAATGCCTGAGGTGTTCTTTAGGATTGGCAGGAATGGTTTTGGTTGGGGGTTGGCAAGTTATAGTATGTCTAACTGAAGATTGCCTAAGAGTGACCTCCAGAGTAGCATCTTGACTCTATTTGAACTCTCTCGGCCACTGATACCTTATTTGTTACACTTGTCTTCCCCCCTTTTATTCAGGATGGCATTGTTGGTCCCATGGTGCCAAGGCCAGGCTCATCTTTGCGAGTCATCTTCCACGTAGACAATCGTTCTTATACATGACATCAGATTCATTGTGTAAACCTCTTAATAAGCTCCCTATAACTTACAGAAATATACCCAGACCCCTTAGGATGGTATGCCAGGTCCTCCCTCTTCCTTGATAAGGTACCGTCCACCTTTCTGTCCTCATCCCAGACAGACCCTCTAATTGCCAGCTGTATAAGCTGCTTCCAGTTTTTGCCCATATTTTTACTCGACATGAAATGCCCTTCACTGCCTTGCCACCTTGGAAACCACTCTTCGCCCTTTAAGGTGCAGGTCAGTGCCCACTCCTCTGGGAAGATTTCCTAGAAATACCAGGTAAAGTTGATCACTCCTTCCCCTGGGTCCCCAATACTTACTTAGAGGTATCCTTATTATAGCACTCATGAACCATATAGTACTTATCGGTTTATACTCTATTGGCCCTAAACCCAGAGCATCCTGAGTGTACAAAGCAACCTATTGTCTTGCTATCCATCAGAATTTATCCAACGAATGAATTGATGTGAAATGGATTGCTGAGGGAATATTCAGTGGACTTGAACTAGATTTTGAATGCTGTATAATATTTAGCTAAACCATGTAATTTTAGGATTTTAAAAAATTGTTTTATTTTTAAATAATTTTAGATTTACAGAAAATAGCCATGAATTTTGAACATGATTCAGAGACACAGAGAAAGGGAAAATGCCCAAGATTGGGGGAAAAAAGCAACCTAAACAATTCAAGGAGATGGGGAGAGCAAAGTTTGTGTGGGACCGTGAAGAAACTGGCCTGGTCAATTGAAGGGAGTAGCAGAAGATAGGCAGAGAAGTGGGTTCTCTGTGGCGGGCAGTAGAAAACTTTGAGAAGTTTTAAATCAAGGGAGAAGCAGTGTGAAAGATTATTAAAATCAGATGAGCCAGGCAGTATGGACTGGAGAGCAGAGAAGAGAAGAGAGAGCCTGGAATTGAGGAGACGGGCCAGTTAGGAGCCTATTGTAATTGAACCAGATGAAGTATTTAAAGTCAGGTGGTGAAGGTAAACAAAGTAAACAGGTGGAAAAGAAATATGTGTACATGCAAATTGCTATAACTCCTATCATTAAAACAAAAAATGGAACTCTGTAGATCCCTCAAGCTCTTGTCTAATCTCTCTCTGCTTTCCTTTGTTAAAAAAAAAAAACCTCATGGTAGTTATCCATATCTCTAGCTCCACTTTCTCTTCTGCAGTTTTCTTGAGACCACTCCAGACTGCCTCCACAAGATCACCAAAGTCCTCCAGTGGTTCTATTGCTAATCCGATGGTCAATCTTCAGGACTTCTCTTCCTTGATTTCTCAGCATTAACTGACATGGTTGATTATTTCTCCTTCTTGAAACACTTTCTTCACTCAGTTTACGGGCAACACTCATTGTTCTCCTCCTTACTCAATGGCAGCTTCTTCTCAGACTCTTTTACACTAATTTATTCATCTGTTTACTTAGGTGTCTCAAATTTAACATGCCCCAAAACAAACTTCCAAACGTGAAACTTCCTAAATCTTCTCTTTCTCAGTAAACAACAGTGACATTCTTCTAATTAATCAGACTGAAACCTTAGATTTTGTTATATCTATCTTCAAAATATGTCCACTACTATCACCTTGGACCAAACCATCATCACCTCTTGCCTGGATTATTATAATGCCTCCTAACTGGGCTTCCTGTATCTATCCTTTCCCTCCTACATTCTGCTCTCCACGAAGTCAGATCACGTCACCTATCAAAACCCTCCTATGGTCTCCCATACAAAAGGAGCCTACAGGCCTTTATATGGTCTGTGTTCCCCTTACCCCTCTGCTCTCATTGCCTACAATTCCCCTTTCTATCTATTCCAGCCACACTAACCTCCTTGTTCCTTGAAATCACCAACCACACTCATACCTCCTGGGTTTGTACCTACAGATCTTTATAAAGAATGATCTTCCTTCAGATATCTGCATGAGTCATTCCCTCTTTCATTCAGATTTCTGCTCACACAAGGCCTTCTCTGACACTCCTATATTAACAGCAACAAGCTCTATCACCCTCTACTCCTTTTCCCTGTCCCTGTTTTTCCTTGTGGCACCGTTGGCACTCAATATGTATTTGTCATTGTCTTTCTTCTCTCATCCTCCCCCCTTAGAATTTAATCTCCATGACACAGGGACTTTATCTATTTCATTTACTGCTATATCCTCAATACCTAGGAAAGTTCCTGACACATATTTTTTAAATGAAGGGGAAAAAGAAAGAGAGGAAGGAATGGAAGAGGGGAGGGAGCAAGTTAAGGAAAAACATGCAGAATGTTGGCTAACTCAAGATCAGTGTTAACATAAGGACTGTGAAATGCTCAGTGAGAGAAGCTGTGCCCAGGGGTCAGGGGTCAGCAGTCCGATATGCAACACAAGCATGCAATGAGTCAGGAACCACAGATGTGCATGTTACAAGTCAGGGCACATGTATATAGATACCAGGATCAGGCGAAAAAAATGTATCAGACACTAGGGAGGCAGATAAGCAGACAGGCCAGAATCAGAGGAGCTGAAGAAAAAGGCAAGGATTGGCTGTCAAGTCCTGGCAGAGAACTAAGACAGAGATTCATAAAAAGCAAGAGGTGAGGGAAAGACAGGAAGAAGAGAGGAAGTATGGTACAGTAGTACCAAAGAAACTTGGATTTGGAGACAAATTCCTAATTCAAGCCAGTCAGAGACTTTGTCCATGTTCTTTTCAGGATAGAGACCAGTTCCCAGGATGAGTTGCCCAGGGCAGACTCAGCAGGCAGACTCAGAAATGGGAAGAACACCTCCAATAATAGGGACCTAGCCACAGTACTTTGGATACTCTAGGCCCTCAAGGAATGTTGGCTGAAAATAAGGATGATAGCTATTTCTATATAGAGAAAGTAAATGGATTGGAAATAAGGCCATGACCACACACAAAAAAATATGAATCTGAAAGAACTCAAAGGGTTCAAACCTTGGTGACTGGGAGAATGCTGGTACCACTTACAGGAAACCAGGAGGGGCAGCTACACTGAGGTGGGGAAGTGGGGATTTATGATTGTGATGGATGAAGTCAAGAAAAATCAACAATGAGACTCAAAGAGTAATAACAGTGAAAGCAAGTGTGTGTAATGGTGCGTGGTGTAACGTCTCACCACCCACTAGGCACTGTTCTCAGCACTTTGCACATCAGCACCAGTTCTGTTAATCCTCACAGTGGCTCTCTGAGTCTGAGGTGGGGGCATCCCCTCTCCCCCATTTTACAGAGAAGGAAACTGAGGCCAAATGAAAGGGGTTAAAAATTGAAGGCTGAATATTTGGAACTTAATTTGAAATTAAAGCAGTAATGAATAGGAGTGCTGAGAAAACACCACATTTTAAAAATAAGTGACTTTTAATCATGTTACTACTTTGCCACTGTATAATCTCTTACTTAATCCTTCCTGGAGAGTAATAATGTGGGGTAGGAATTAAAAGGTGAAGCAAAGATTTACATGCAAGTCTCTCTGGTTCCAATATCAATATTTTTTCTATTTTACCACTCTCCTTTCTGCTACGGATATAAATCTATCAGAGAAAAAAGAATGAAATGTTCCATTGAATATGAGCAAAACTCTTTTTGCCCTTCTGATGACTCTCCATGTAATATATTTTGTCTCTCATGGAGCTCTTTTACTGACATTTGTTCCACAAACACAGATTAAATACTACCTAATATTTTACTGACCACTTAAACTGTGCCAGACACTGTTTTAAGAGCTTTGCACAATTTGACACATTCAATCCTTATAATTAGCCGGTATGCGAAGTAATTTAAGAATTCCATTTAGAAACAAGAAAATAGGCACCGAGAGATTAAATAATTAGCTCAGGGTCTCAGCTAATAAGTGACAGAAGCAGGTTTTAAAACCTAACAACCTGAGTCTAGAATCCACACTCTTAAAGACAACTGTGCCATATGACCTTTCCACAGCCCCACAGTCCAAGATCCAGGAGCTCCTCGAGTCTAGTGGGTGAGAATAACAAAGAAGCCAAGAGGCACAATGCAACGCAATATGTTCACTGGTAGAGGTGGGGCGGGATCCTGAGGACACACAGACTAAATCTAGAGATGGTGCTGCCATCACTGCTGAAATGTTAACTGTTCTTTGCTTTGTATATTAAGAGCAGGGTTTCTCAACCTTGGCACTATTGACATTTTTGCTGGGTCATTCTCTGTTGGGGGTAAGGGGTACAGACCTATTCACTTTAGGTGTTTAACAGGATCTCCATGTTCTACCCACTAGATACCCCTAGGACCACCTCCTGCAGGATGACAACCCAAAATATCTCTAGACGGCGACAGATGTTCCTTGGAGGGCAAAATCACCTCTATTAAAAACCCCAGCTTTAGGGAAATTAAGGGAAAGTGATGAAACAAGTATGACAAACTGTTAATAATTGGTGAACCTCTGGGTAAAGAGTATATGAAGTTCTTTCCACCATTTTTACCACTTTTCTGTAAGATTAAAATTATTTCAAAATAAAAAATTTTTAAAATAAGAGCTTGTTAATGAAATTGCAGGGAAAAACACCTGGACTTTGAATGACAATTGACATCAATTGTCTAGAATTAAGAAAGATACATACTCAACATATAAAATAATATCCTAATAGCATTGTCATAGAGATAAACCTTTGATATGTCATGGCATGCATTTGCTTTTCTTTGATCTAATTTTTGATATTCAATTTTCTTTTACTATATTAGGGCATATCCCAAAAATGCTGCTACACAATATCATCCAAGAGAATTCTCAGAAGAGGAAAAAGAGGCACAAGGAAAATCCAAAAATTTGACTGAGTTTCTTAACAATGTGTCTGTAAGGTAAAAACTGTGTAACAAATTTTTTAAATAAAACATAAAATGTGTATTTTTACTTGTAATGACAGGTCTTAATTCATTCCATATATGGTACCTAGATAGTAAATATGAAGATTATCTGATACGCATGAGCATATGACACATTTCTACAGATTCTCAGTCAGACTTTCCCTTCTATTGCTAAGCAGTATCCTAGACCTCTTAAGCTAGGGAGGGCCACACCAAACTCAATATGAACCTGTCAGAACATGTACAGGTGAATGTATGAAGATGTCTTCCTAATTGCAAATTAACAATTATGTTGTATTGATTGTGTTTTTTTTCTTATTCTTCTCCACTCCTCATTCTCCTTCTTAGCTTAGACATTTCATCATTGACTTTTTATAGGATGACAAGGATGAGGATTCTATGGTTGTTAAAATGGCCATCATGATGATGGTAGGAATTAAAAAAATAATAATTTTTGTGAATGAGAACCTGAGCTCAATTCAAATGTACCTTTTGAATATGTCACCATTGTCACTAATTCCTGTGTTGCTGCCACTCTTGCTGGCTTTGAAAGAAAAGTGTCTTAAAGAACACCCCTCAGTTCACCCACCTCTCCCCACACACATTGGTACTAGCATCAGGGGCAGAACCCTGGGAATTCTAAGCAGAGGAGACCTTGGACAAGGACTTGTCAGGTTGATGTCAGATTTCAGAGAGGTGGAACCAGTGGCGGACAAGTCTACCAGTTGTATCCAATAGGTTGGTTTCATTTTCTTCCCCCTAATTAAAAATTTGGTAATCAAATTCATAAATAGCCCAAGTTAAATTTTTTATTTATTTTTTTATTTTTAAGAAAACATCATTTGTTCTTTCAGACTAGACTAACTGGACTGAAAATTCCAGGAACTCTCAAAAGTTTTTCATTATGACTATAGAAAATCTGATTCAAAAATACATATTGAATTCAGAGAGTTCATGAACTATTTACCACGCACAAGAAGCATGCTATATATTTTTTTCTATTTGGGGCAATGAGAAAGAACAAGGAAACCTACAGTTTCTTTTCCCCCATATCAGAATTAAGTAGTCGTTGAAAAACTTTCCTGATAAGAGCGTCAAACATGAGAAGTCTGTTTTTATGTACAATCAATTTTGATGGGAAATTAGACCTTGAAGGAATAGAAATGTTTAAAAGAAACGAACTATTGTCAGATCTCAATTATCCACATTGTGCATTATCTTTAGACCTAAGCTTTTATTTTTCCCTTTCAATTGCCATGCTTTCTTCTAAAAAGAAGAGCAGTGAACAGCTTTGAATTCCCTCTCTAAGAATGAAAAGGAAAAGCCAGAACTCTAAGATAGGAAAATTGGCACAGAAATTACAATAACACTAGTCAAGAATAAATTAATAACCCACATTTAATCACTGCCACACTTCTATCTTTAAAACTACTAAAAGTTTATTTAACTTTTTAAAATTAATACAAGCCAGGTGGGCCACAGTAGCTCTGTAGCAAGGTTCTCACCTGCTATGCCAGAGACCTGGGTACGTTTCCCAGTGCCTGCCCATGTGGAAAACAAAAATTAATAGAATCCTGGTTCTATTTTGGAAGAAAGCCCTTTTAGAAATTAATTCTAAAGATCTTTTTCATAGGATTTTATCCAAAACAAATCTTAAGGAACCATTATTTGCAAAATCAGAAAATGATATAAAAGGAAAGAGAGGAATGTCACATGGATTTGCAAAGCAACTAAGAAATTTTCACGTTGAGGTTTCGAAAATTGATTCTCGTGGCTTTTAACTCAGACCATGGTTTCACCAGCCTCCAGTGCACACGGTAGAGTTGAGGGAATCAAGGAACAGAAAACCAGAGAAAGGGTCTGTCTTCATTTCCCCCTAGTGAATTATTTCTGGTTAAGAAGGAAGAATCAGGAGACCAGCATAAAGACCTTATCTTTAACTTCTTCCCTGAGAATTCCTTTTCTATTTGGGCTGAAACATAAAAGAAATGCATTTACCTGAAACTGGGCTTAAATATCAAAGCTTCAGGATTGTGAATACACCCTACACAGGGCTTTTCAAATATGATGTGCGTGTGAGCCACCTGGAGAGCTTGTTAGAAGGCAGGTCCTTAGTAGGTCTGGGGAGGGGTCCAAGACAGCATTTCTATCAAGCTCCCAGGTCAGGCTGATGCTGTTGGTCAATGGACTGTGCTTTAAGTAGCGAAGTTTTTGGATATGCTTCTATTTTGAAAGATGGAGTACAAAGAAGAATTCAGCCAAAACAGTATTCAATTAAACAGTGAGTGATCACTGTTAATCATTAATGACAGAGATAGCCTTTAATTACTTTTGTTTTTAGGATTATCTACTGTTATTTAGTGTTTATATATATAATTGTCTAAATAACTTGTTTTTCTTATTTTAAGAAATTCACAATTGGGGACCACTCTTTAAGCTACTACAGCTATAAAAATAAAAGAAAAGATATTTGAATTTGGGTCATTAGGGTAAAACCTTGGTGCCATTCTAGCAATACCTAAGAGGCCTTGGTAGTGAGCTGAGCTTTCACCCAAACACGTAACATAAAGGGACAATAAACATTAAAGTAACTATCTTAAGACAGAAGCCCATTAAACCAGGGAGGATCCCTAGACTAGTAAGAGTTGAGGCTAGCACTCAGATCACATCTTAAGCAATATTAGCATTTTTAGCTGGGTAATTCTTCATTTTAGGAACTTTCTCATGCACTGCAGGAGTTTTAGCAACAAAATTACACACAGTAGTGACTTCTGGGCATTGAGTCTATCAAAACCAACCCTCCCACATCACACATTTCTAAAATCCAAATCTACCCTTTTTGAGAAGCTCTTATTTGTTGTTTTGAAATATATATAAAACTATAAGCATATGTATATATATATATAACTTTCAGGTAGATAGTTATCAATAGATAGAGAGATTTGAGCTACACTTAATTTAGTTTAAGTAATCATTTAGAATGGAATATGTCAAAGAAAATTGCCTTTTGTGTTAAATTGGATTTTCCAGGGAGCGAATGAGGAGACAAGATTAGAAGTAGAGGTTTACTGAGGATTGTACTGTGAAAAAAAAAAAGAGGAAGAAGCGGGAATGGGCAGGTAGTGCTTGAGACAAACTCTTAGACAACCCAGCAGGGATCTGCAGAGCAGAATTGGTCAGCTTCAGGAGTCCTGTACAGGGCAGAAGCTGATCAGTCCTGGCATCCCATCCAGAAATGGTGTCAGCTGGAAAGCAGAGGCAGATGATGAAGGCGCTAGAGGCTGTCAGCTGTTGGCACTCCCTGCATCTGAACAGCAAGTTCTTTCTTAAAGAAGTTCTAAGTCGTGAGTCAATCACCACCATTACTTTTTTTTTCTATTAAGTCAGTTATTCCAAATGGGGTTAATCATTAATTACCAAATATAACTGAGAATAATTTTTCTTTCAGTATAAATGAAACAGGAGGAACTATTGACATTGTCATACCACTGAATACTAAAAATGAGCATCTTAATTGTTTTGTTTTTTTTTACAAAATAGTGTTGAAATAGCCCTGCAGCAAAATGAAATCACGAATGCATTTATCGATGACTGGAAATATCTGGCTGAAGAAGAAGGCACCTTTGGGGACAAGACTGACACCCACCTGAAAGAGTATCAGTCTTTCACTGACCTTCACAATCTCATGGAGAAAACCATTACCTGTGTGGCTTGGCATCCAACTATCTATGGTGAGACTGAACTGACTGGGCTTCCCTTTTGTGATTGCATTGAAACAGTCTGCTGTTTTTATATGTAAAATTAATCTCAAGCTCCCTTTCAGTAAGATAACTTCCAATGGTTGAGTGTCAGTCACCTACAAGCACCTCCCAGTGTCTTCTCTCAGTCACGTGTCCTCCCAGCACAAGCCTCCCTGTGGAACAGCCTTATGATCTTTACAATGGAAGACTGAAGTTCAGCACAGGGAAGTGCCTGGTTCAGGTCACACAGCTGGTGCAGGGCAGAAGCTGGACTCATCGCAGATCTGTTGGACTGCTAAGGATAAATTTGTTCCTTCTAACACTCTATCTCTCTGATTACTGGACCATATAGGAAACACACCTCCTTTAAGAGCTTAGGAAATATTGAGACTGGATAAGCAAGAAATCGCTTAGGAAACTATATGTATTTTAATACATGTGCATTAGAATCCCTAGTCTATGCTCTGTTTAAACACATGAAAGATTTGTGTTTTGTTTTTTGACTTTGTGTGTATGTGTGTGTGTAAGAAAAGGTTCAGGGTAGGGAGAGAGAAAGAAGGGAAGATCCTTCTCTGTTCAGTGGTCCAACCTTCGCACATTCCTTGGCTGTGGTGTCCTGTTGATGTGAATGCCCAGTTAGAGCAAAGACATCAGGTCCTTTGCCACCAGGCCTTCACTCCATGCAGAAACAGTCTCCCTCCATGCTCTTGCTGATTTTGTATCTCATTTTTTAAAGTTTTCATTTTTACCATTCTATTGAAGTGTAATTTATAATTGACATACAGGAAACTGCATATATTAAAAGTGTACAATTTGATAAAGTTTTGACATGTGTACACACCCATGAAACTGTCACCACCACAATCAAGATAATGAACGTATACATCATACCCCAAAGTTCCCTTGTATCTCTTTGTAATTGCTCCCTCCCCTCCCCAGGACCCAAAGTAACCACATATCTACTCTCTGTCTCTATCATCAGTTTGTATTTTCCCGTTTTGTATAAAGAGATCATATCGTATGTACTTTTATTTTTCCATCTGGCCTCTTGCTCAGAATAATTATTTTGAGATTCATTCATGTTGTATTAACAGCTCATTCCTTTTTATTGCTGAGTAGTATTTCACTATAAATCAATTCACCTATTTTTGAGCATTTAGGTTGTTTCCAATTTCAACCTGTTATAAATAAAGCACCTATGAACATTTGCATACAAGTATTTGCATGGGTATATACTATATTAGAGTTCTCTAGAGAAAAAGAACCAACAGGATATATGGGTGGTTATATTATAAAGAAATTTATTTTAAGAATTGACTCCTACAATTGCAGAGGCTGGTAAGTTTGAATTCCTTTGGACAGACTGGAAATTCTAGCAAAAGTGATGTTGAAGTTTTGAGTCTGAATTTCTTAGGAAGGGCAGCAGGCTGCAAATTCAGAGAAGGGTAGAGGTATAGTCTTGAGACAGAATTCCTTTTTCTTCTGGAAACCATAGTTCTTGGTCTTAAGGTCTTCAACTGATTGGATGAGGCCCATCTACATTATCGAGGGTAATCGTCTTTACTTAATGTCGACTGATTGTAGATGCTAAAAGCAGTCTACAAATATACCTTTACAGCAAATCTAAGCCATTTTTTCACCAAACAACAACTGGACACCATAACCTAGGCAAGTTGACACGTAAAACTAGCCTTCACAGTTCACCCCTTGTTAAATTGGATCGGTGCACATCTCCTTAAACTGTACTTAACCTCCAAATAAAGACAATAACAAAGTCATACTTCCAACCCAGCTAAGTTGACACATAAATTTAACTATCACATATGCTTTCATAACTCCTTGGTAAATACATGTGAGAGGAATGGTTGGGTCATTTGGTAGGTATGCATAGGGTGACCAACTATCTGTTTACCTGGCTCAGAGTGGGTGTTCAGGACTGAAAAGATTCCAGGATTTTAGGTTTTAAAATTGGAAAAGTCCTGGGCAAACTAGGAAGAGTTGACTACCCCAGCTGTATAATTAACATTTCTAAAGAAACAGCCAAGCTGTCTTCTAAAGTGGTTGCACGATTTTGCATTCCCACTGGCATCTCTGAGAGTTCCACTTGTTGCACATCCTCCCCAATACTTAGTATGGTCAGACATTTTAATTTTATCCCCTCTCATAGTTATGTGGTAGTATATTCTCATGGTTTTGATTTGCATGTCCCTAATGAATAATAAGATCATCTCTTTTCAAAGAAAGTTCTCAGAACAAGCTTACAGTAGACATAACACATCATGCACACAAAAATAGCTCTTCCTTTCCTGAGCTTTTAGATGCAGAAGGAAAGACTTGCTGCTAATGTAGTTAATAACACGTCCCCCTACTGCTATGCAACATTAGTTGAGGAAATGTGGACCACTAAGAACAACTTTATTTTACTTTAAACAGTATATTCTGGGGAAAAAAGGTAAATGAAGGAAAATAGGGATTCAACAAATACTAGTTGAACTGCAACTACTATGGGTCTCCAGCAAAAGTGACAAACAAATGATGCTCTATGCTGTTGATAATTTATGCACCTACCTAAGGGTTTGCATAAAAATGGAGGTAATAATTGGACTATTGTGAAGATTAAATGCCATGATTATAAAGCACTTAGCACATCATAAGCACTCAATCAATGTTAGAGATCCCTTTTGTCATCATTATTATTGTTGACCAGTCCCACTGCCTCTTTTTCCTGTATGATACTGTTGCTCTGGTTATCAAACTGACAATATTGCACATCTGTTTTGTACTTGAATAAGCAAAGTGACACCTTGCTGATCCAGCTAAGTCAGTACTATCCAAAAGAAATAAATGAGTCACATATGCATTTTTAAATTTTCTAGTAGCCATGTTAAAAATGTAAAAGGAAACATATGAAATTAATTTTGATAATGTATTTTTATTTAACCCAACATATCCAAAATCATCTAATGTGTAATAGTATAAAAATTACTATTGTGATCATTTACATTCTTACTAAATCTTTGCAATTCAGTGTGTATTTTAAACTTACAGCACATGTCAGTTCAGACCAGCCATGTTGTAAGTGTTAAATAAACACGTGGTTAGACCATACTAGACAGTGCAGCTCTAGGAAAACTTTTGGTCTCCTATGGATATTTTTACTCGAATTTCATCAAAATGTAAATGAATAGTGACTATGCATTAAAGTAGAAGCTAAATTTACTTCTCAGTGTACAATTACTATGGACTTTAATTTCTAATTATTTTTTCAATTTCAGGGCTAATAGCCGTGTCGGTGGCGGTGAGGCTCTGCTTTGAAGACAGAGTCCACTTTTCTGGCAAGTTATTGCTGCAACCATCGCTGATTCTTTTCTGGAGTTTCTCCGATCCCATACATCCGCAGGTATTTAGGGAGAATCATCCAGAGAGTCTAATATTTTCAAATACTTCTTTCACATAGACCTTTAACAGTTTTAATTGCAAAATAGCTTATAATCAATTAATATCATAAATTCCCATCAATTTAGGCTTTCTTCAATTCCGAAGTTGTCATCATTCAACTTGAGCAAAACTGAAATTTACACCTAGTTTATTGAAAAGGTTTATGAAACAAATCAGCACATTAAAAAAAAAAAAAAAGATGGTCACAGGAATGTTTAATCTATTTTCAAAAGTCCGCTCTTCTGTGGGTTTTGTTGAAGTGCTTACTGTTCAGATGCAAACTAATTTTAGTTTTTCGTGAATTTCCTCCCTTCCGAGGATCACCAGCAAGGGTGGAGGCAGTGGGTGAAGGTGATTGCCTGGGAGCGCCACAGGAGTCGGGGGCGGAGGTGGCTGACAGGCTTCCCTTAGCTCTCTTGTAGCCAGAAGATCCGCTTGCAGAGAGAATCCAGAAATTTGGGATATTGTGCGAAATCTCCTAATTATTAAATAGCTCAACTAAAACCAAATCAAAACACATACAAAAGACACTCAAACCCAGGCAAAACAATTAGCATTAGCATTCCAAATGAAACAAGGCTGAAGACTGGGTTTGCTTGGCAGGGTCCCAGTTTCCATATCTGCTTAATAGGAGTTTTTCATAGAGGAGAGCGTGCTTTATATTGTTAGATCAAATTATTCAATGTCCTTAAATATAATATTTTGTATCTATAGAATATTAGGAATACTTTTCCCTAATAAATCCCTAGCTCACCTTCTTCCTTCTTCTTTAATTCATGTGAATTAAAGCGGTTTTACTGTAACAGATTCCAGATATTTAAACTATTTTAGACCCAGATCTCAAAATGACAAATCCCTAGCTCTTTCTTTTTGGCTTATTTACCAGAAAAATAGTGGTATTCCCTCAGTGTTGTTGTTTTTCTTTTTAACTTTCTACCCTGTAGAACTACCCTTTGCACTATGCCAGCCGTGCAAGTTTGTCTAATTTTCAGGCAACTAGGAAAAAGAAAGAGATACCTCTTTCCTTTATTTTGAAAAATAGCTTTGAAAAGACAAGCAGATAATTCCTTAAACAAATAATGCAATGTTTTCTTTTGTTTTTTTTTGTTTGTTTGTTATAATCAAAAGCATAGGACAATATTAAAAAAGATTTATTTTATTTTCAGAAGTGCAACATTCTATAGAATCCATAGAGTACAAAATAAGCCAAGGTAATTCACCGTAATTCCAGTTTGAAACCTTTAGTTAGACATGGCAAACCAGTGGCCTATGGGGCCTTTTTCTGTTCTTTTTTTGCCATTCTTCTTGGGCCACACATTGTTTAAAGAGGAGCAATAACCAACCAGATGCTTTGCTTGGTGGAACACAGCAGCTTAGGTGCTAACTATTGTTTCTGTAGTTATTTATTCCTACCTTTGTAATCCCTACAGGCACTTGAATATTTTCCCTCTCTCGGGCATCTGTATTATGTTAACATTTTAAATAGGATTACTGGCAATAATTCCATCTTCTCTCATTCAGTGGTTTTTTAGTGCCCGTTATATGCCACCCTAGGGATACAGCAGAGAACAAAACAGACCAGAATTCCTATCCTCACAGAGCTTACATTCTACCCCTTTAAGATAAACTAATTTAATAATTTTTTGTAACATCCCCTGACAATGATATGCCCTTTGCTTCCAACGGAGGGTGGGAAGACGGGACCTGGTTCCCCATTGAGAACATAATGCTATGCTCTGATACACATGGCCAAAATCCACAGTAAAATTCAACTGAAGCAGCTTCAAATCCAGAGGAAGAATCCTGCAAATGGGGTCTATGTGCATGTTTCTGATCGTTAGTTAGTAAAGTTAGAATTTTGACTGCCTTAATATTTTAGCCATGAACTCAATGGTTTTTTTTACTCTTTCTTGAATTTGCACATTTTGCTTTAGTTAATGCTGGAGAGCCCAGATGACATCTTCTGCTTCAAGTTCTGTCCAACTGACCCTAATATCATTGCCGGAGGCTGTATAAATGGGCAGGTACTTAAGGATTTTTTTTTAGCTATTTATTAATTTAGTTAATAGTCCCTGATAAGGTTTGATTGGTAGTCTTTTGAACTTAAGAATTCAGTTCACCAGAAGGAAGGAGTCCTGACTATGTGCCTTTCCACACCAGGAACTAGGGTATAATGATGTGTTAGACGTGGTATTGGTGCATGTTAGGGATAGATGTGTCACCCTAAAAGACATGTTCAAGTCCTCACCCCCAGTCCCATGAATGTGATCCAATTTGGAAGCAGGGTCTTTGAAGATGTTATTAGTTAAGATGAGGGCAAACTGGATTATTAGAATTGGACACAATTAGGACAATTAGAATTGGACACAGAGAGGGAAGATAGCCAGGTGACAGAGGCACAGACCCAGGTAGGTCGCAAACCAAGGAATGCCATGGATTGCTGGCAAGCCACCACCAATACCCTACAGACTTCAGAGGAAGCATGGCTCTATGGACACCTCAATCCAGATTTCTATCCTCCAGAATGCTGAGATGATACATCTCTGTGCTTTTAAGCCACCCAACTGTGGTACATTGCTATGGCAACCATAGGAAAATAAGACAGTGCCGGAGAAATTCAAAGTGTAACTCAGTTATGATAAGTGAAAACACAAAATCAGGTCAAATCTATTTGTATTGCTGGAATAGAACCACACATTTGTGTGAAAATACATGGAAGAACAAAAGTCACAACATTAACACCTTTTGGGTAAGAAGGTCAATAGGCCTCTTCAGAAATTTCCCTTGGGGGATAGTGGTTAGGGTTTGATCCAAAATGTAAACAGAAAATCACTGAAAATATAAATATATTATTGAATATATACATGTATATGCATATACACACACACATATTAAGAAAACTTGATGCCATATTTGACTTTTCTCTTCTTTTCCGTTTTATATCAAATTTAGATCCTATCCTCCTATAGCCCACTTCTCTAGTAAAACAAAACAAAAATCTGAAAGTTGTTTTTTGATCAGGGTTTAAATTTATTGTGATCCAGTGGGTTTGACCACTACACAGGTATATGATCCTGCTTTTTTTCCTGTGTAGACTAGAAAAACATGCTTGTGTTTGAAATTTAAATGTCTGCACCTTCCATTCCCATTTATCTAGAACTAAAACAACCAGAAAACCAAATATTCTTCCCCAATTTTGGCCAACAATGACTGATGGTCATAATGATGACCCAGATCCCATCCTCCCAGCCTGGCAAATCCTGAAATGCCTTTTTTGCTCAGTACAAAGGGAACATGATTTTGTTTTAGAATACTTTAGAAAAGAAAGTGATGAGAATAAAATCACTCACAATCCTGTCACCCTGACGTTTGTTAATATTTTGGTGTGCTGAATTGGCTTAATCATGGCAATTTACTTACTCTAATTTAGTGTGGCATATTCTACTGTATTCTGATTCTTCAGAAAAAAGCCAAGCAGGTATATGCAAATTTGGAGTTCTATTCAATTAAATAGAAACCATTATTTCTTAACTTTTTTGGACAATTGGGTATTTGTAGTTAACTCTGGAGAGCAGGCTTCTGGCCACTGGGTCCAAAGCAGCTGTCCTCCAAATCACAGCATATTTCCAAAGGCAGAGGAAGAATTCTCAAAGGAGAGGAATTACATGATGTTTACCTTGTATTTTAAAAAATACTCGCGTTTATCAACATGAGCCAAAAATCGATGTGCTGAAACACTTTTATAATAAAGGAAACATTCATTTTTTTACAGCAAAATAATAGGATGATTTTATTCTTGTAAAATGGAAATAGAGCAAAGTAAAATATTTTTGTGTGTGTTTATTTGGAGTCAGAGCTTGTCTGGAAGATGGAAGACCAACATTCTGAAAACTTTTCTGTGGCTTCTCCAGGCTTTCAGCAGGAGCAGGCGACGTGAGACTGCTACTAAAGAATAGTCTTCACAGTTCCTTGCTGCCTCACTTCTGTTTCTCCCCAGAGGTGTAAATAGATTCAAAGGTCATCTACTTCTTAATATCCTATTTGTCACCTTTTCGAGTGGTTTCATTTTGAGTTAGAGGTATTAAGATGAGGCAGCTCCCCAGTCAATCCGAGAGAATCAAAAGGGCCTTTACACCTGCTACAGAGTCCTTTGCAATCCCCTGGGTCTGTTTTTTGTTTGTTTTAATATTTTTATTGAGAAATTTCCACACACAGACAGTCCAACCATATTATACAATCAATGGTTCACAACGTGATCAAGTAGTTGTATATTCTTTACCATTATCATTTTTAGAACATTTGCATCACTCCAGAAAAATAAAAAGAAGAAAAAAAGAATTCATACATCTCATACCTCTTACCCCTCCTTCTCACTGACCCACAGTATTTCATCTGCCCATTTTTTACCCTTTATCTCCCCCTATTATTCTTATTTTATCCTTTTTTTTTCACTCATCTGTTGATACCCTGGATAAAAGGAGCAACAGACACAAGGTTTTCACAATCACATGGTCACATTGTAAAAGCTATATAGTTATACAGTCTTCTTCAAGAATCAAAGCTACTGGAACACAGTTCAACGGTTTCAGGTACTTCCTTCTAGCCACTCCGATACACCATAAACTGAAAACGGATGTCTAAAAAATGCATAAGAATAGCCTCCAGGATAACCACCGGATTGTTTGAAATCTCTCAGCCACTGAGACTTTATCTTTTTTCTCTCTTCCCCATTTTTGTCAAGAAGGCTTTCTCAGTCCCCTGTTGCCAGGTCCCAGCTCATCCCCTGTAGTCAGGTCCCAAATTTGTCAGGGAGATTTACACCCCTGTGAGTCATGTCCCATGTAGGGAGTGATCTCACACCCTATTCAAGATTCCAGAAACATTCATTTTTAACATTAGCTTTAAAAGTTGCATTGACACTGACAAAATGTAGGCTAAATTCAATTATCCCTCAAGTTGACTGATGTATCAGATTGCGTAGCAATAGTAAGTAAATTATAATATTGCTAATTTTTATATTGATTACATGTTAAATGATTACATATATTGGGTTAACTAAAATATAACATTAAAATTATTAAAATTACTTCACTTGTGTTTTTTGTTTTTAATGTTACTACTAGAATTTAAACATATGTACATGATATTACATATCTTTTACACAGTGCTGATTTACAGCAATTCAGCAAAAATCACTTTTAAAAATCCTGAAGACCTGTTCTAGTTTGCTAGCTGACGGAATGCAATATACCAGAAACAGAATGGCTTTAAAAAGGGGAATTTAATAAGTTGGCAGTTTACAGTTCTTGGGCTGATAAATTGTCCCAATTAAAGTAAGTCTATAGAAATGTCCAGTCAAAGGCATCCAGGGAAAGATACCTTGGTTCAAGAAGGCCGATGAAGTTCAGGCCTTCTTTCTTAAGTGGAAGGGCACATGACGAACACAGTCAGAGTTCCTCTCTCATCTAGAAGGGCACATGGTGAACACGGCGTCATCTGCTAGCTTCTTCTCCTGGCTTCCTTTTCATGAAGCTCCCCGGGAGGCATTTTCCTTCTTCATCTCCAAAGGTCACTGGCTGGTGGACTCTGCTTCTCGTGGCTATATCATTCTGCTCTGCTCTCTCTGAGTCTCTCTCTGAATCTCCCTCATTCTCCAAAATGTTTCCTCTTTTATAGGACTCCAGAAACTAATTAAGACTCAACCAAATGGGTGGAGACACACCTCAACTTAATCCAGTTTAACAACCGCTCTTGATTAAATCACATCTCCAGGGAGATGATCTAATTACAGTTTCAAACATACAATACTGAATAGGGATTAGAAGAAACAGCTGCCTTTACAAAATGGGATTAGGATTAAAATACGGTTTTTCTAAGGTATATACATCCTTTCAAACTGGCACAAGACCCAATTAGCTATTTTTCGAAAATATGTTGAAACAACATTTATTTCTGTTTTAGATCGTCCTATGGGATATTGCTGCACATGCAGATCGCATAGAAAACGTTAAGGCAGGTGGTAGCAGAAGTAAAAAAATCACACTCAAGGTTAGTTTTTTGTAACTTTTCTCTTGCAAGTTTTTTTCCATTGAGGACTTTCAAAAAGTACCTAACAAAGTTGCTAAAAATTCAATAGGAATAAAAGGGTATTATTCTTCAAACCTTCACATCTGTGTGTAGACATGTTTTGTATCACTTCGATGTGGGCCCTTAATTAGAAATACAACAAAACAAGTTGCATTGTCTATCCCAGTGTGTTATGGTCTTTGTTTTTTTGGTTTCTTTTTTTAATAAAATGAAAGGACCAAGTAGTGTTCTTGGAAAGAGCAAGGTATCTGAGTTCCAGGTCACAGTCCTGTGAATTTAGACATATTAATGTCACCTCACTTCTGCAACAATTGGTTTTCTCATGTATAAAACAAAGGAGCTTCAATTCTGATAATAATATACTAAGATTTGGTGAAACTGTGGATTCTTATGTAAAAAGGTTTGGGAAAACATTGCTTTACTCCCAACTCAGTATATACCTACCATATTGCAATCCTTTTCTCCTCCTGCTCTTCAGTCTTAAGATCATCAGGTCCCTTACCAAGGGAGAGTGGGGTTTAGTCCTCAGAGTACACATAAAACGATACTCTTCAAAACCAGGATGTCTTATTGATTATTTAGGGAGTGGGTCAATAATACTTCTTAAGTTTTGAGATAAAGTCTTAGACTAAACTGAAGAGTAGATAATCCTATTACCTAAATATATGGTATATAGAAACACTAATTTATGTTTTTATTTGTACTAGCATTTCTACCAATTATTGATTTTAATAAGAATGATGAGTGAAGTATGAGTTCATCAGTTCATTGAAATTAGCTCATAACTTTCTTTTAACATTCTTCCAGCCCATGTTTCTCCTTGAACCAGATAGTAATAAAGAAACAATGTACATCAGACATTGTGCTGTTTCCTCAATAGAAAATGGACATAGGAAAGTAATTACAGATATACACTGGCTGTCTGACACATTCGAGGTGAGTTTTCATGGCTTCATACTTTTCTCCTGCCAGATTGTAAACTTCCAGAAGATTTTATCCAAAGAGAATGTTTCAAATCAACAATTCATTTACATTTACATTGTAACATAACCAGGAACAAAATATCAAATTATTGGTCACTGTTGTCAGACCAACATCTGACCTCAGGATGAGAAAAAGGCCAATCTTTCCATTTAGATTTTAAAACTTTTTTCTTGTGGTAACATATTGTGTTGGTTTGAAAGGATGTATGTCCCCTAGAAAAGCCATGTGTTAATCCTAATCCCATTTTGTAAAGGCAGCCGTTTCTTCTAATCCCTATTCAGCATTGTATGTTTGAAACTGTAATTAGATCATCTCTCTGGAGATGTGATGTCATCGAGAGTGTAATGTAAACTGGATTAGGTGACGACATGTCTCCACCCATTCGGGTGGGTCTTGATTAGTTTCTGGAGTCCTATAAAAGAGGAAACATTTTGGAGAATGAGAGATTCAGAGAGAGCAGAGCAGAACGACATAGCCACGAGAAGCAGAGTCCACCAGCCAGTGACCTTTGAAGATGAAGAAGGAAAACGCCTCCCGGGGAGCTTCATGAAAAGGAAGCCAGGAGGAGAAGCTAGCAGATGACACCATGTTTGCCATGTGCCCTTCCAGATGAGAGAGGAACCCTGACCGTGTTCACCACGTGCCTGTCCAGATGAGAGAGAAACTCTGACTGTGTTCGCCATGTGCCCTTCCACTTGAGAGAGAAACCCTGAACTTCATCAGCCTTCTTGAACCAAGGTATCTTTCCCTGGATGCCTTAAATTGAGCATTTCTATAAACTTGTTTTAATTGGGACATTTTCTCGGCCTTAGAACTGTAAACTAGCAATCTATTAAATTCCCCTTTTTAAGAGCCATTCTGTTTCTGGTATATTGCATTCCAGCAGCTAGCAAACTAGAACACATATATATACATAAAATGTTTCGCTTTAAGTACTTTCAAGTATGCAATTCAGTGGTAGTGTTTTCATTCACCATATTGTGCTACCATCACCATCTTTCATGAAG